>OENM01000063.1:92173-175145 GCA_900239745.1 Rotaria magnacalcarata
ACCAGGGCGAATCACTCTCCAACCAGGGCGAATCACTCTCAAACAAGAATGGGTCATTGAATCTGTCCACCTTGTGGTAAACAAGTCGGACAAGGAAAACCACTTCCAAAGTAAAGTTTCGAAAAGAAAAAATGACTAAAAAAACAATAATAATTATGAATAAAAACTAAATCAACCTTCGGGTATCAGACATCGTGGATAGCACAGTTGAATTTTGTGTGTGTGTGGGCATCATGAGGGTAAGGAAGGCATCCACACCCTGGCAGTCAATGAAAACCAACCCGAAACCTACAGTTTTTGAAATCACCCGTCTTCGAATGCCAAGTACTGATTGCGGTAGAATCAGTTATGAAATAACGATTGCATATTCGCAGAACGCATTATAATAAATCATTTGCATTTGCACAGAATTCAGAAAGCATGTATAATTCACAAACATTTTCAAGATCAATGAATCGAATTCAATTCAACTGTAAATCAGTCGTTGGTCTAGAAAATTGCATTTCTTGTTTCAGTTATGGAATGAATGAATGAATGAATCGCTTTTCTATGCAAAATACACGATAAGTGGCCCACATTGTAAAAAGATCGTAGAATACTAAACCCTATTACTAGAAAAAAGTTTCATTACCCCTTAAAGGGTTTATGTTTGTGTCCGAAATTCTAACGAGTGTGGATGTAGGTAAGTATGCTCGTTCTCACTCAATAGAACCTCACCCACAGCGCACCCACACCCAGTTCCAAAGGAGTCTCAGATTGAGCTAGTGTACTGAGCACCAATCCAATATTAGAGGAACTGTATCTTGACAACAATCGTGTGTCCGATATGGGTACACAACTGTTGGCGCAAGCGATTTCAACGAGCAACACGAATCTAAGAGTACTTTATCTTGGTTCACATGGCATTACATACGAAGGCGCATACCGTCTAGCAGAAATGCTCAAAACGAATCGAACACTGAATCGATTGTACTTCTTTGAAAATAATTTAGGTGATCACGGTATTCAACTATTGGCTCAAGCATTAGCTCATTGTGATAGAAGTCTCAGTCATATGGACCTTAACGGGAGCACGTTAGAAAGTGATTAGACTGTCAATTTTCTTATTGACATGCTTAAATCTAATCAATCGTTAAAAGAACTTCGACTATGTAAATGCAATTTGTCCGAAACTAACAAGATTAGACTTCGAGATACTGAAGATGTAAATGTTTTTGCCAAGTGTATTACAAAAATGACAGTCGTAATAATATGAGTATAGCATTTTCTTTTTTTTTATAGAATAATGTTTCATTAAAAAGAGATTAATTCGGTTTTGTTGTTGTGTTCACTGGTGTAAATTATAAATAAAATTGATTGTGAAAATCAAGCATATATCTTTGTTTCAAATTATTCTTTGAGGGGTATCCAAGGACTGAGAATTACGAATTCTTCACCAGTTCTCCTACGGTAGCTTTCATACTAAAAGTAAAAATATGGAATATTCACGATAATTTTTGTTCTTACACTTATTTTCACCTGCGAAATTGTGAGAATCAATGGTTCCGTGTACAATTTATTTAAAAAACAATTATGGTACCTTCGGAATTAAATCCGAATGTTATGTGTACTGCAAAAAGGAAAAGATTATGGACGACGGATTGGTTTTGACCAAACTGTCTATAAAATCATCTTGGAGAGTAGTAAGGAATAGGGGCCAACCGGTTCACGTTGACGAACTTCATTCAAATGAACTAGAGAACTGTTCGAACCGCTCTTTCAAACGAGCGGAACTTTTTCAAACATTTCTTTTCAAATGAACCTAACTTGAAGTTATTCTCGATGTTATAATATGGGTGGATCCATAGGCCCTCAAGGCCTACTATATAGGAACACCCATAGGATAGCCATTGAGGAACTCTTGGTGCTCTTATATAATAGAGCTTGAGGAACTATTGGTACCCATATATTAAAGGACTTGTGGGTCCATAAGTATCTCCTAGATATCGAGTCTGGGATGTCCCTAACCAATTCTGATGATGATATGTATAACTTTTCATGATGATCAAATCATAGAGCCGAACTATTTCGAAAGCTTAAGTTCGTTGAAAAGAACTGTTCAAATAGTTCAGTTTATGAAAGTGAAAGCTTTGAACAGCTCATCGGTTCTGAACTAGAGCTGACTTCTCTTGACGGGTGAGTAATCATAGCATCTATAGATATCAAAATTATCCTAACAAGTATTTTCTATTAAAACTTGATTTCCACTGTTTACTGCTCAACCAATAGGACTTTGCGGCAAATATGGCTTAGATTTGAACTCTTCGCCTTGAATTACCCTAAGAAATGGTTTCTTAAAACTTGATTTCTATTGGTTAGTGCTCAACCAATTGGATTTAGAGGCAGTTAGAGCTCAGACTCGAGTTCTCCGCCCCAGAAAACGTCGAAGCATCATCACTTTGATTGGAAGATGGTGTTTTATTTTTCGATCGCTTATAACGTGGACAAAAACAGAATCAATTTTCGTTAAAGTGTTTTTCTAATAGATGACTTAGACTTCTTGTTTCCTAATGTTTTATATACCATTTTGTAGCTTGTGAAATTCTCTATCAAATGGTATATAATATTGCCGGGTTTTGTTTGATTATGAGAGGAAACGTTCTTTGCAAAAGCCGACATAGGCCAATAATCACATAGAAAAATCACTATTTTCGCTATAACTCAGCAATAATTTAAGCAATCATGCTCACCTTCGAACTGGACCGAGACATTGTTCACACGATACTGTGTAGAAAATTTCATCAAGATCACACTCTTCTTTCACAAGTTATTGTGAAAACGGCGGGACACACTGACTGATTCTAGTGTACTCACTTTTGTTTTGAGTACACAAAAAGCAATATCGCGACTTTCATGAATGGTGGAATTGTGAGGGAGTCAATAATTGATTCCCATTTCTCCTAGGAATTATCGCAATGGCATTGACAATTCCTCTGCAGATTAGGAATTGCTATTTCTCAGTCCTTGTACACTGCTGGCTATTACGAGAGCAGTTTGTTATTCAACAATCCTGGCTCAATTCGAAGAAGAAATACGACAAATAAAACTCCTTTTTGTCTATGATTGGTAAGTTTTCGACATTTATTCACGTTTCGCATTTTTTGTATGTTACTTATAGATACCCGCCAAGATATATCGATCGGCGACTCACAACATTATTCAGTAAATATTTATCCAAGTATTTAATTTTGCCTATGCTCAATAACTCTGATGACTTTGATTATTTACGTCATCAGTTATTGACAACATGAAGAGATACAGCATACGATAAAACAACCAAAAGCTAAACTACTTATCATCAAACTCAATGACAAAAAATGAAAAATCAGCTTGTGCAACCTACAGACAACAATGAATTACCAGCAAGAAAACGTCTCATCATTCATCGGGCATATTCATGAATTGTGGAACCGTAATTTCCCTGGATCAGACGTCACCAACACTGCTGTAATCATTGAAAGGTTTCTGAACCACAACTTAAAACAAGAATTGATGCACAGGATGCTCAGACATATTCGGTGTATCAGAAGCAATCAAGACAGCAAAACGCAACATGAGACATATGAACAAACAGAGAATATTCAAGCAAATCCAACCAGTCAATTAATTAGCCCATTTAATATGCCGTATTATTATTTATAAACCGAAAATAAACATTTCTCTCTTGAGAAGTAATTACGCAATGTAACAGTAAATCTTATAAAAAAATCTGGCGCGAAGGTATGCAATAGCATCATTACATTAGCTATTTCAAAAGCATCCTAAGTGAAAAATGTACACATAAAAAGGAATTAATAAACATGTTCACGAGAATTACATGATGAAACACATTTCTCCATCAATAATCAGATACAATCGATATGATAACCAACTTTAACCACTTCTCAATTGTCATACACATAGTTATCAGCCGCATCCAAACAGAAAAGTATTTCAGCATGCAAAGAAAATACCATTCTTCTCATTAAATAACCCATTCCTTTACTGATTAACCAGACTATCCAGCGCTTTCTTCATGGGAATCTACAGAAACTCTGCTTGAAAACCTTATTTTCCATCGAATATTCAATCATTCAACAGATCCACTAAGCTTCCGATTAAGAACTTCATTTATCATCGCACGATTATTTCGAATCAATACGAAATCAAAGCCGCGTGATGAGACCCTTAAGCAAGGTCGAAACACGTAACGGTTAGCTCAAAACTCACCCCACACCCTCACCCTCAAAACTTATTATTCTCAATGTTTTTAAACCTTTCATTTTAAATTGCTAACAGATATCAGATATCAGCGATTTACCTTTTCTGCATAATTTGCAAATTGATACTAAAATGTAGATGCAGATGAAATTTTAAAACTAATACGTTGCATTTTGAATTGCTAATAGATATCTGATATCGAATATGTACCTTTTCTGCATAATTTGCAAATTGATACTAAAATGTAGATACAGATGAAATTTTAAAACTAATACGTTGCATTTTGAATTGCTAATAGATATCTGATATCGAATATGTACCTTTTCTGCATAATTTGCAAATAAAAAATGATGGTAAGACCAATTTTTTACTCAAATGATTTTTCAAAAAGATTTTACTGTTCTTCTTCTTACATCGAAACATGAAATCAGGAGATATTATCCCTTACGGGTTATTGGTTTATGCCAGTGCTACGTTCTTGTACAATGTATTTGGTATATTTTTACCATTTGCAAAGCAAGGTCGGTATATCATGAAAGACGTCATCATATCCGACTCGACTGAGAGAGGTAATGTTTTTTACAAGAATGGATCTGACTTCCAAAAAGTATGTCTCTTACATAATATTATCAAAGAAAACGACCGCGTTCCTACTGACTATGCAATATTCCTTGATGGTGAAAACAACACGGATAACTTGCTGTACTACACTATTGCTCTATTTTGGATTGGCCAACTGATCATGATGTTAGTCTCTGTGTTCGATTTCTTCTGGCCTTGTAACGCTAGTCAGAATTCATCATTACAAACAACGGCTGATGTCGACTCCCAATCATCATCGCAAACACAAATACAACAACAGAATATACAGCCGGTCGAAAGGTTCTGCGCACCTTGTTGTCGCCCTTTACTTCGTTATGTAATGCTGACTGCCAAAGTCATTCTCGTCTCGACAACGTATGCTGTTCCTGCATATGTTATAGCTGCGTTCGATTTTTCTACACCATGCATCTCCGTACACCAAGCAAAACTATTTAATTTAGGTTCTGATGAAGTTGGTATGTGCTATAGCCTATTCATTGTTATTGTATTTTTCACATTGGTGGAATCGATCTATCGCTGTTGCACGCGAGGACGGAAGGACTACTATAATTGCTTCTGTGCATGTTTCCAAAGTCGTTGCTTTGGCATTGTGGTTCCCATAGCAGTTGTTTTAATCTCATTTTGTATGCTATTCGGTGGTATAATCACGGCAACTCTATGGCTAAAAGCATTGCTGAGTAAATTTCCAAAATCGGTAACACTCGCAATTATTAACATTCTTCGATGTCCACTAGAATTTCTACAACTCTTTCTATGTTCTTGTCGCCGTTAATACATTCTGCTTTATATAATGGACTGTTAAAAATCTAATAAATAACTTGCCCATCTTGAAGATGATCAAGGTGAAAGCATATGTTAGTCATACGAATTCGGTCGATTCGACAATTCTAGTCTGAGGCGTAAGAGTGTGTTTGAACTTCTTACAATGATTGTTTCGAACGTTGATTAATGTCGTATAATCAACACAAACTTAACCAATTAGAATCAGTCGTTTGAAGTTATTCTGATAGCATAAAAGAAAAAGAAGCATCTATCAAAATATGATTTATCACAATGGAATTAAATGCACACTTAAGGTGTGGGTGTGCGTATTGTTATTTCTTGTATATATCCATACCCACACCCACACCCAGAAAATATTACTGCTTCTCTTATTCATCAACCAGTTATTGGTATGCGGAATCAGTTGTCATTGTGAAAGGAACCGTTTACTGACATCCGAAAATTCTCCACCTAAAACAATGATCATTATCAAATTCTATGAAAATCATCGATAATGAACAAACAACAGAGAAAAGAAGACCTTTAACTGCAAATTTTTAGAAATAAAACGTATTTTCCATATAGACTATTTCAAGACACTAACATAGTACGGTGCGCAGTTGACATCAATGAGTGCTTTGATATTCAAGAATTACACCATCTTGCTCAAATAGATGCTCTATATCATTTTTCGCTCGAACAGATAAAATTTTAAAGCTATTTAATCATGTAAACTCATCTAATTATTTCTACGATCAATATAGTGTATAATATTGTATCGAATTTTTCTCGGGCGTTTTGGGTTTAAACACGAAGCCAAATACAGAATTTTGTAGCGTAGAGTTTGCTCTACAAAACCTACTATGGCTCTCCTCCTCTCTCCTAAATGCATTCATTTTTGAACAATAAGGATGCACTTTTTTGATTGAACATTGATGATTGAATAATGGGAGGATATGTCGAAAAATGTTAACATATTCTGTATTGCAGAGCTTTTTGTGCTGATCGTTTGGATAAAACGTGTTTTGAAATCGGTCAATTATAAACGGTTCTAGAGTCGGAATACTGTAAAACCATGGTCACAGGTTTTGAAAGGATTTTGACAGTATTTTGACCATAGCATGAAAAATAATCTGGCGACCGAGTAAAATGTTTTTACCAAAATGATCGGCGCAACAAGCTGTACAAAACCTACGATTAAAACAATTCTTTGAGAACCTTTTGTTTTTTGTGATTGACAACCCATGAAATCACCCAATATATTTTAATACAGTTAATCGATGTTAATCGATGTCTATAGTAAAAATATGTTGCTGTGATTCTTATTGAAGAATCTTTAAAAAACAACTTTTAATAGAACTTGGCCATACACTATACTGATGGTATCATCATATAGTCAGCTTTCGGCTGTCTTTCAAATAACGTAACTTTTCTCAACTCTGCACGAAGTTTTAAATTTTGAACCAGTCGATAGGAAGTGAAATTAAATGAGTAACATTCACTCTCATATTTTTTCGTTTGTTCTGTTGCCTATTATTTGAAGAATATAGGATTGAGAAAAAAAGTCGTAGTTAGTATATGAGAACGCAAAAAAGCAAAAAGGAGACGTTTCTCCACTTCTAGGTGTCTTATCGAGTAGGCGCACAGAAAGAAATACTACGTTCTCTTGTGCACGTTCGTTTGGTGATTGACGCAGAGTAATGACGTGTTATATGATGCAATAACAACCATTTCAAATAAAAAATGCTCCTATATGTTGTTGTTTGCCGTGTTGCCTGTTATATGAAGAAATATACGAATGAGTAAGAAAACTTGTAGGCTGTCAAAAGTAGATGTGAGTGCAAAAGTGCAAAAAGAAGATATTTTATTGTTCCAGTGTTTAATCGAATAGAAGTACAGAGGAAACATATGACTTTTTCTACTCCATCATCAACAAAGTCTACCATTGAGAACATAGTGAATGATGAGAAATTCGCACAAATTTATATACCTGATGAAAACGCAGTGCAATTACTAGACAATGAACGAACGATCATGAACGTCAAACATGGATTATCTGGATGTGCACTTGGCATTCACTCATATTCATCTGGCATTCATAGTGTTCGAATAAGAGTAGATATTGGGAATCCTGTTTTGGGTATTCGCTCACGAAATATACCACCTATACCGGATAAATATTGTTGGGGCTCCTATTCTGTTAGTCCTTCGACGTACGGTTGGCAAAAAGATTATGGCCGTCTTCTTAATGGAAGAATTGACGGTTATGAGCTAAAACAAATTTTGAACAACATGAAAAGGGACAGTCATGTATATACAATCACATTGAATTGTGATGAACACCGATTAAGCATACTCAATGAAGACACCAAAGAACAAGATGAAATGGAAGTTGATGTTGCTCATGCTCCTTTACCTTGGTGTCTCTATGTTGGCCTCCATCGACACCTAACTCGGATATCGCTAATATAAACGCCTCAGTATAGAGTCACAATATTGTTTTTCTACGTATTATCGCTATGTGAGATATGCTAAATGAACATTTTTGTCTCTGTTTTTTATCGGCCAGTCTGATATTTCTTGAATTCTTCTTTTTATCCCTAGATAAAATTTTCATGAATATCTTGTTGCCATCCATCGAAAAATTTGTTTTTCATGTTCTTTACGATACGAAACACAACTTCAGCTCCTTCTCAAGCTCTTATCATCTATTGATTGCCACCATAGACTGGATTGAGATGAAATACCTGTAGAAATAAATCTGCTGTTCCTTAGGTATGAAAACGACATTTGTCCGTATGGCCTAAATCGACAGATCGAGCCCAGCAGTATCGAAAATTTGAATTCACTGTGATTCCATTCTCATTGTTCAGTTGGCCATGAGACCAGGTGGAGTAATAGAATCCGACATACCAAGATAATTAACAAAATTGTTTGTGTGCTGAATAATGTAAGCAATCGTCGGAGAGTGCATTTAATCTAGTAAGTTGTTCACCTGAGAACTAGATGTTCAATTGACCCTGAGTTAAATGCTCGGTCATAATGATTTTTTAGATTCTCTTCAGTTGATAGAGCATCGTGTACATGTTTCATAGCAAGCCAAAGAGATTCATCGACTTCTTATCCGTGTCATAGACGACGTTCAAAAATAGGAGTTAACTTTGGAGGTTTCATTTGTTAATAAAAACAAAAGAGTATGTAGAAAATTCTGGCAAATAAGCGCATCACCTAGAACATGTGCCCAACTTGTACCTATCACCCATTCATTACTTTGTGCGAGACGAGTGATCTTCAAACGGAAAAGTGACTCAAAGAATGAACTTTGCAGTAATTGTTCGCTTTTTACTTCGTCAAGATATGGTTGAAGACGACCATCTAGTGTCCAATAGAACAAATGTGTCATGAGGTCACTGTTTTATTTCAGTGTTATTGAAAAATGAAAATGTAATTGTATTGTCAGACTTTGCAATCATATAGTGTTCGTCATTAAGTACAAAAAAGACGACCACGAACTAGAGACCATAAAGTCAGAGTACGACTGAGTGCTTCTTTGAATCGACCAATGTCAAAATCAGTCTTATAAACAAATACATTGCTGATATGCGGAATGATCTATATAGATCAATTACAACGACAATTGATGAAGTGTTCTATTATAGAAAGAAGTGGAAGGATATTTTTCAAATACCTTTTGATAGAAATAAGAGAGAATACCGTGAATTTCATCTTAAAATCAGGAGATCAATTCTGTGAAAAAGAATCAGAAAATTCTTTTTTCAAATAACAACAAAAAGAAAAAAGAAAAATACCTTTTTCTTTGGTGTGGGTGTAAGTTTAACTTTTCTCTTAACTCACACCCTGAGTAATGCTATTCAAATTTGTATTAGTATTATTATTCATCAAGAAAAACATCTACCATATCAATCTCAGCAAAATTCAATCCTTTTTTGAAACTTAAAGTATTAGCACCTTGTTTCAGATTGGCACGAATCATTGTTGCACCCCACATATCCCATCCACTGTATACAATTGGTACTTCAGTTGGATTGACATTATTGATCGTTAACCAATGTGTAGCAAGAGAATTTCCTGCCGAACCATTTCCATTTCGAATTACAATTATATATGTATCAGCTTTAGAACATTGTATAGTAAATTCAACTGTGCTATCTGGATAATCAATATATCCAACTTTAAGACCATTCGATGCACTCGCATGAGGATGTGCATAAGGTCCATTCAAAAGACGTGCATGTTCCGCTTCATATCGGTCCCGATTCCGATCACCAGATGGCACACGTATTGGTATATTTGGATTGACGGGTGCGCCTAGATTTGGTGTTGAATCTGTATTCCATGTAAATTGCTGTGCACGAATTTGTCGAATCCAACCTGAACCACTGTATCGTGCTGAATGATAAATAATCCAATCTTCTTGGTTATCCGGAGATTTTGTAAAACTTTGATGTCCAGGTCCATAAACAGAATTAGCTGACCGAAATATTGGATTAGCACGTTTTTGCCATGATGATGGTAACATAGGATTACTATGTGTATGTGCCGTAATCAAACCAAGACAATAATCATTTGTCCATGAGCCAGATGCTGAATAAACAAGTGATATAACACCGCCTCGTATTGTTACTTGTGGACCTTCATTAATATAAGGACGATGATTCAGTTCCCAATTATATATCGGTCTTGCAATTTCTACTCTGGGACTACTTATCGTCCATGGATTAGACATTTGAGCAATATATAAAATTTGTCTTTCATTAACATTTCCTTCCCAACCTGACCATATAAAATAGAGTTGACCTGACGGATGATCAAGAACAGTTCCATCAATAGCCCATTTATTGGTTACATCTGTAATTTGACCTTTCCAAGTAAACGAACCAGTGAATGGATCAGCGTTGGTATTTTCAATGACAAACATACGATGATTTTCATTTTTACTGTCACATGTTGTTGCAGCAAAATAGATATACCTTTTATTGAAAAATCTCATAAGAAAAAAAGCTCATAGAATAAAGCTATTTCTTACCAACTTGATTTAACAAAATGTAATTCGGGCGCCCAAACATCACGACAAGCTGGTCCAGAATTTGATGATCTCCAAACAACTCGACTTTCACCAGCATCCATCGATGTAAAAGTACGTGATCGCCAAATACGAACATCACCACCTGTAGTTCTTGTAGAATAATACCATCCATCGGTATGTTTATATACCCATGGATCAGCACCATCTTGTGCAATAACATTATAGAATGTGTTTACAATGACTGCTTTATTATCGTTACCAGAAAATTCTGTCGTCTTCTCAGTATAAAAGGCATGACTACGAAGAAATGCAATACACAAAACCCAAATCAATATATTGAATCGGTTCATATTTCTCTCGTTTGAAAAAGAAATTAAATATTTTTTTGATTCCTGATTTTATATCTTATTCTCTTGTTTTTTTTCAAAAATAAAATACAAATCGATTCTAATCTTAATAGAGACCGAGACTTACGAGTATGCATTTCAAGATAGTAAGGTGCGCAAGCAAGGATTAAATATTTTTCTTTTGTCATATGCTGTTTTTCAAGAAATCAAGATTGTTTTGCCTTTTTTTTAGCTACCAATTTTTCGCACAACATCGATAAATTGCACCATAGATGAAATTGTTGTTTTCTATGTTAATAGAATTGCTTGCAATCAATGTACAGAATTCTCCACATTCTTAGCACTATTACAAGAAAATAGATATTATTCGAAAGAAAGTGCTGAAATATTCTTATGGGAAATTGACTATCAATTCATAGCGAACAATGAGAATAATACAAAAACATGGTAGGTTCTTTGATTGTTTTCGTTTGGATTACATCTGTTTATTTTTTTGTCGTGCACAAAAAAAGGAAAAAAGAGAAGGGACGATCAAATGTGATCTTAATCGGTAACAATCATCACAAATCACTAGATGTCAAAAAACTCATGAGATGTTCAGAAGAAAACATAAATGCAAATAGCAAATGTTTACTTGGTTGAGATTTGCTCTTCAATGTATTGCCAATATTTTTTTCGAATCGGATCAATTTGTAACATTAATTTTTCACAAATATCATGAATCATTTTTTTATTGTCTTCTTGTTTATCAGCACGATCATCATCCATTAACAATTCAATCATATAACCGAGTAAAAATCGCCATTGTTGATTATTGAACTCGTCTTTTAGAAAATGTTTTTCATACAAATTGCGACAAAAATTCCATATGCGTTGATCAGTTAAACTAGCCAAACGAAATCTTGCAATACCACGTAAATAATTCCATGCACTTTCATTATCAGGACATAGTTCAATACGTTTTTCAACATAATCTAATTCATGTTCGATAACATCATCTTTGAAACCTGTTGTATGAGCTACAACAAAATAACGTTGATTCCATGCCGAATTATTTCTAATATCGTCTTGTAATAAACGATCAACATAACGTAATTCATCCGACCAAAGCGCATAAGTTTTAAGAACCCATTGACGATATTGCCATGCATGATAATTTTTCGAATCCAATCTAATAATACTTGCAATAAATGATAATTCATTTGATGAATGACCTGAAATTTCGATAATTAATCGACGATGTTCCCAAACCTAAACAAGAATTATTAGAATGATTTACAAAAACAAAAGAGGAATAAAACTATACTTGATAATTTTTTGGATGCAATTCGATTATTCGTCCGACAAATGCTAATTCGTCATCTAAATCGGATCCAAGATGTAATAGAATTTTTCGTCTATAACACCAAACTGTATAATTAGCCGGATTAAGATGACATGCACTTGTTGTTAATTCAAGCGCCCGTTCACTTAATTCGTTTTTGTGCATACATGCACGTAGATAATCAAACGTATCACGAAATGCTTCTGAATAAGCTATTTTTACGACGGCATTGGGCCCATCATCTTGTTCAATTGGTACAACATCAGACCATTCTGGTCGATCACAATATCGCAAGTGCTTTGATGATGAGTCAGATTCCGAATCAGATTCTGATCTTGACATTTTCCCTGCTATAATATTACTTTTTCTTTAATTAAAAACAAAATCTAAAGTTAAGATGACATTATTACTTTTATCATCTTTAGTTTAATTGAAATCATAAGAATCTATGTAGATCACTGTTAATGAGAAAAAAAAGTAGTGTAACAGCAAGTGCCGCAATGGAATAAAAATGTATGTACAATTCAATGAGAGAAAAAACAGATCAAATATAGAGTACTAAATGTATGGAAGATTTAATCGTCTAATTCAAAGCATAAATGCAAAATAGATTTTGTTTTGTATTTATACACGCGTAACTAATGTTTGTGGATGCCATGAATTTGCATGACCAACCTAAAAATAATTCAATATTTATCATTTTTTGTTATTAAATAAATAAATTTGCATACATTTTCAAATGTATCTAATATTATCTGTGCTGATTTTGTGTGCATATTTTCAAGATCTTCTTTTAAACAATTTATGTCAAATAATAATTGTTGTTCAACTATTGTAGGCAGATAGGTTTGATCATAACGACAATAACATTTCGACCATAAAACTAAATTAAATGTACGCCAATCAACATAAAGATCAGATGGAAATACTTGAGGTGATTCAATTGTATCATAATCATATATTTCAGCGTTTAACATAAGTGATCCATTGGTTATGGGAATATCAATTGAGTGATTTTTTGATTTTGATGTTTCTACATAGTACACACTTCGATTAGGATGTCGAAGCGATTGTGATGATGGATAAATAACTGTGGCTTCGATTCGAGCTTGTTTATGTTCTTGAGTAGAAGAAGATGCAGGTGGTTGCGTTTGAAATATGGATGCATCATTTTTTAATAAAAAGCATGTTTCAGGATCAAGATAAAGTGAAAAATCAAATGAGGATAAAACAAAAAGATGTTTTGGATAATTGTTTATCATTTGAAGACGTTCGAGAACATCATTAAAAACAAATGTATGTTGATAGCAATAACAAGCATTACGGTAAAATTCAAGAAGAAGATAATCGGTAAATTCAAATAAAAATGGATTTTGGACAATTAGTTGATGAACACAATCGAGAAAAAGAAGGAAAACGGGTGACTAAAATTTAAAAAATATGTAAGATATGCAATCAATATAGAGATATGATCTTACTTCTTGACCAGGATTTCCAGATCCATCAATGAGTACTTGTCCGAAGCGTTCAAGAAATTTATGACCACGAATCACCCATTCACGAACAATCAATTCACAAAAACCTTTGATTGTACGACATTTCGGTCGAAGTAATATTTGTATTAGTGATGACATTAAACAACTGTTGTCTGTATCACTTCCTAAATTATTAACAAGTCAAATTATATTATATAAATATTCGCCTAATCGTTCGTCTTACCCACTAATTCAATATTTTTAAAATTAAGCAATTTAGCTAATGTTGCAGCACCATGTAAAGCTTTTGATACATATTTAAGCCATTTACATGCATGCAATTTGGNGGTAATACGAATCAAAACAAACTGTATGCAAATACCTGGTGTTGTGATGCATATTTCAATTAATTTTTCATAACTGGATTGTAAACGTTTTAAATTACATGGAAATTTCGATAGATTATAACGTTGAAATGGTTGATCGCATATCATATCCGAGAATCCAATTAAATTTGTATCCGTTGTAACACGACGCAACCTAAAAAACATTCATTAGTTTTTGTTCGAACAAAGCTAAATTTTTTTCTAAGTCATATTAAATATTCCGACACCAATATAACAAAAACAGTAACAATAACTACACGTGCAACATATAAACAATAGCAACGATTACCGAGCATAGGCGTATTTCTCACCCACTATCGGGCGACATTTGTGACATATCTGTTAAGTCACTAGGCGTTGTTTTACTTTCGTTTGTAGATATCAATTTTGCTGTACCGATCGAATTTCGTCGTAAAGGTTTGAGTAAATTTTTTTTAATCTTATTAAAACGAGACGGTGATGATAATGATACAGTGGCAGGTAAGCTAATTGTTGAATTCCTACTTGTCAAGAGTAGAAAAGAAGAAATCTCGTTAATCATATGCGTCAGTTTCACTACAGTTTTGCTTTTTATGTGAGTATAATGTCACTTTTTTATTTTCAGTTATCAACTTACGGTTCAACACTACTTGTAACTTCACCAACTCCAGGAAGAGTTATAAGCATATATTTTTGTGCTGGCATTTGCCTTTTATAATAGCCATTGTTGCCAACTTGAGATGTATGGGTCCAATGCCAAATCTGTAGTCGGAAAATAAATTATATAAATTAAGTTTTATAAAAATTAAACAAGAGATTTACCAAATTTCCAGAACTATCATAATTATTACTATATATAAAACGAACATAAGGACCTTCGCTAGAAAAAAAATAGGAACAATTTAAAAAAAAAATTTTTTATGAAGAAAAATTCCATACGCTTGTATAGTCGCTTGTTCATCAAATTTTCTTCGATCAACAATCCATTTTTGTTCATTGGCTTCGTATAATTCATCACGCCAATCATCATAAGTCATATAACTCCTTATATGCTCATCTTTGCCCAGATAAAGATCTAGATAAAAATATATGAACAGTTATTCAACACGAACAATAGAAAGAAAATATCTAACCCGAGATTTCATTTTCTGAAAAATTTCTATTCGCCAGTTTCGAAGATGTGTAACTACGATTATCTTTTGACATGAATTTTTTTGCTGGATATTGTTGTATTGCAGCATAGAGATATAATTGTTCTCTTTGCTGAATGCGACTATAAGCTTTTAATGCTTCGATATACTAAACAAGAAAATCAATTGAAATTGTATGAGATTAAATAGAACATACTTTTTCCATTTTTGTTAGAGATACTTGTTGATTTTTACTGTCGATTGTATAGGCTTTTGTAACTGAACATTTTGTAAATGTGATATTTCGAAAATCCTTTTAATTAGAAAAAGGGGGAAATAATAATAAATGTGTAAGTTCGAAACGATCAGAAGAGTATCATAATTGGTATCGTGGCCCTTACGATAATTTGCTTTAGAAAAATGAAGTGGAAACACAAGATGCTGATTGAAAAAGCTAAGAAAATTAACTACCATCACAATCCACATACCCGAGTAATAATTGTGAATGTTCGTGTTTCGGATTGTATCTGATTTTCATTTAAAAATGATTTAAATCCGGTTCGAGCATTAACCGCTCCAAAATATAAAATAGAGAAAAATTCAAATGTTTATTATTCGTATAATTTCAACAAAAAATAAAATAATACGTACGTGCAACATTTATTTTATAAATTGATGCTAATGGAATGTCATATTCACCAATATATTTGTTTCCGGAACATATCTAAGAAAAATTTTCCTTTTCTTTTTTTATTATAATTATCTCTATCTAAACTAATCAAATAGTGGCGTAAACAAGAGATGGTGAATATGTTAAGTGCAGTGTTCTACGATTCTGAAGTTAATTCATATAAACAATATTATCAATAGTAATTATTACATTCCTCTTTCTATTTTTATGATAAGGCTATTCGAGATCTAGCCCATTCTCGATTACGTCACTACAAGTGCATTATTATTCAATACTACATACTAAAAGGTTGTCGTCAGTGGAATTATCTGGCACGAATACAAGTCGAAAGTTAGATAAATATAAATTTCCGATTAAATTTTTACATCCACCTTCTAGGTAATTAACATTAGGCACATACATATCAAATGGAAGTTCTTCTAAAAAAATGGAAATTATTCTTTTATTTTTCAGAATGATACAATAATCTAAAGACGAACGCGGTAATAATTTTCGAACGACTTCCATGAACTAAAAAAATAAATGAATGATTTCGTTTTTGTTTTTGCATTGTCTACATACTTTTGGTAAGATACTTTGCAATGCATCATTTTGTGTCACTAAGTCATTATTCAGATCATGAGTATACATTTGAGATTGCTGTTGTTGCTGAACACTCTCAGAGAAACTGCCGAAAGTCTTTCGGCGAAATGACATTATTTAATTATGATTTTTCATTTTGTTTAGTATATTAAAAGAAAAACAAAACAAAACTTATACAGATCTGAAGGACTACAGTTGGATGAGTCATTGCGAATAATATTAATAGTTTGTTGTATTGACCAATAGAATTCGAAACAGAAAAGACGACTGACTGAGGGGGCGTTTGAAGGCATAGCTTGGTCACTCTTCATGTTCACAAGTGAAACATATTTAAAATATTAAAAATCTGATTCAATATTTGTATAATAATTACGATGATGAATTCATCATTTCTCTTCGGCAGAGCTCGGTATTCTATTCTACGTCTATCAAGAGCATACGATTATTCGAGTATCACTGAATAAAAAATTGTGTTGTATGATAATTAATACTAACATATTTTGCATCAAACTAAATAAATGTGTGGGTTGTTGAGATTTTCAGGTGGTCATTATTACTAATTCGAAGAATGGTATCGAATGTAACAGTTTTAGACAATGGTTAGCATTTTATTTATATTTGAACTCGAAGAAGATTCAAAAACTGTTTGCTGATTGTGTTTTTCATGCAAAACTCTATCAGAGAATGATGAAAATGTCATTACTACGCAAAAAATTCATCATCATTTCCAATATTGAGACTAGTTTAACTTTTGTGAGAATTCTATTAGATTGAATTTGTTTTCCTCTCATGTTGCTTCTCATTACAAAGCATTTTTCAACTAGATCAAAAGAATAAAATAGTCAATGAAAATAAAACGTTGATACTATAAAACTTAGCGATCGAATTCATGAATAAGAATACTTTCCTTCACAGAACAATGCAGAAACCAAAAGGGAAGTAAGCTTTGATAACATTCAGAATCATAATTCAAAAGAAATAAAGTAAACATAAACAATTTTGCTTGTGCGTATCTGCAGGTTTAGTGTTACACAAATGCACCAATAGCTGAAAAATTCAAATTCAAACTATGCAGTAAAAATATGACTTTGCTTTTGAAAACTTTAGTTCAATATGAAGCAGTTCTATGGAATCATACAGCATTTATTTTCTAGTCCCAATTATGTAAGCACTTTTTTCCTTCAAATTATCTTTTATCAGAAGAAATTATCATCGCAATCATCTATAGCGTTATAAGTGTTTCAGATAACATTATCCTTCATGACGCCTGCATTCATCAAAGTCGTACGGATCTTGCCGAAGTATCTGAAGCTTTCTTTTTTATCTTGATTTTATGATAGGAAAGAATCTAGCATTTAAAATCTTATTCTATTAAGCGTTAATCTATTCCATAGCTTTTTAAAGTTCCGCTGGATTTTCATTGTTCCGTAGCAGAAACAAAAAAAAGAATCTCGACAACCAGCATCAGTCCGAAGTTCGCGCCGCATGCTGTGAATCTAGTTGCATCGCGTAGAAACTCAACGTGTAAATTTTCGCGATAACCTTAAAAGTTTGAATACCTTTTTTTCAACATGCCTATTTGAGAAATCTATTTTTCAATTACATAATTGTCATGTTGTTTACGCACAACCATATTTGTATATCGTTTACAAGCAAGAAAGGTAGTATTTCATTCTTTTTGGTTGCAATATTTACTCGATATATCTTTGATGGGCTAATATTTTCTTTTCTATCTTTTTTTTTAAGAATGAATCTTATGTTTTTGCAACAATGTATTAGTCATAATTTGTGTATGACCATAGAAAAAAAGTTATCTTGATAAAAAATTGTGCCTCTATTTATCTGCCCTTGTACTGCTTTGAAATCTCTGTCTCTCTCCTTCATTGGAGAGAGAGAGAGACAGTTATCAGCTATATCTACTTCTAAAAAGTTACAAAAGAAGACGATAACAGACTTCTTTTTCTTGTGAAGCATATGAAAATGATTAAAAACGAAGATGCACATACAGAGAGTTACTAGAGAAGATTTAAGTGCAAATTGCTTTTTGTTTTAGAAAACTATATATTTATTTTTGTATGCGAGAAACTTTTTAAATTTACCAAGGATTATGAACCGTTCAGTGTTCCTGCTCCTTTGTATATACCTTATTGGTATTGCGGGTAAGTTCTCTCGGTGAAATGTGATTTATTTGAATAAATGTATCTTTGAATTTTTATTTTTCATTAAAGCTCAATCAACTATCCCCGATGAAGGTCAGTATTAGGACATGTGATTTATTTCGAAAAAAACATAAAAAATAATCTATATTTAGATCCAGGTTGGAGAAACGATCCAGTCAATAACGAAAATATAGAATGGCATCAATCTCTCTCCACACAAACGAGTAACTATTTAAAATATGGTTCAATTAAAAAATTCTACGGCGTCTTTCTATTTCATAGGCAAACCAACATTTGCCCTGAAATATTCGAATGATAAAAATCTAGAATCATCCGAACAACATCATGCTCGTCTATTCGGCACTGCACATTTACCCTCACGAGATTTGCCATCTTGTCTTAGTTTTACCTATCAAACGAAAGATGATAGATCGAGCAAATTGTCTGTTTTTGTTCACAACCGAACTGTATGGCGTAGTCGATCACGTCTAGGACAGAGGTTTGACGAAAAAATCATTTGTTTTAAAATAACTTTAAACACAATGTATTTTAGTGAAAATCATATTCAATTGAATATTTCATTGCCAACCGTCAATTCGTTACCAAAAGCAACTCTTATTGGTTTTGACGGACAAGTAACAAACAAGGGCGAAATTCAATTGGAAAACATCGTAATTACTCATCAAGCATGTCCTACTTCAAGTAAGATTTACTTTCTTCTATCCACGTACATATTTTCAACATGTTTCTATGCATGTAGCATTCAAACTATCAAGTACTAGACGTTCGAATTCGCGTAAGTGTATAGCTATCATCTCTTTAGAGAAAATACTGAAATTTTATTTCTTCTTAAAGCCATTCAATCTTCTCAATCTCGAACAACACAATCCCTTACAACAAAAGCTGTTGCTGGCTATGATTGTACATTCGAACAAGATATGTGCGGTTGGACAAAAGGCCAAGGTAATACGCTCGATTGGTTTCGCGAACAACCAAGTGGAAATCCACTTGCCGGTATTATTGGCCCATTAACTGATCATACATATGGAAATTCAACCGGTTATTATGTTACAACACGAGTACCGATTCCCATTCCTGCAATATCAGATATTGATCTATCATCTATTGTTAGTCCACGTTTACCCGATAATGTACAAACTCCAATGTGTGCTGAATGGTGGTATATGATGCATGGTACAGATCAGACAGAATTCAATGCTTATTTAATTCCAAATGAAAATTTTACTTCACCAAAATCTACTTGGAGACGATACGGTGATCAAGGACGTCATTGGCAATATGCTCAAATGCAAATTGAACCAGAAAATAAAGTCACTCGTGTTCTTTTTGAAGTTATTGCTATTTGGAGTATTCGATCAGAAGTTTCCGTAGACGATATTAAACTTCTGGACGGACCTTGTATTAGACCAGATTTTTATTCTGTTAGTTGTACATTTGAAGAAGAACATATCTGCGGATATTCATCAGATGCCAGTGGACAATTAGCATGGACTCGAGGACGAGGTGCGACACTAACAGAATTTACTGGTGCTACTGAAGGTAATATATATATATATTTAGTATTTCGTTTTCTTTTTTCTATGAAAATATTTTGATTTTAGATCATACACTTGGAACAGAACAAGGTCATTTTATGTTTATTGGTAAGTACCAAATCTTTAAATTATTGTTCACAGCAAAACATGTTTTTATTTTTCTCAAGAATCATCATCTCCAAAAAAGTTAGGTGATAAAGCGCGTTTAATATCAACTATGGCTCAACCAAACGACGGCCGTTGCTTGGAATTTTGGTATCATATGTATGGTCAAGATATTGGTCAATTGAATGTTTATATAAACACGAACACATTAAATAATGATTCACGTTCACTTGTTTGGTCACGTGGTGCTAATGTTGGTGATGTATGGCGTAAAGCCCATGTACCAATTGAATATAGTACACCGTTTCGTGTTATTTTCGAAGGAGTTATTGGTAAAGGACATCAAGTAAGTGGAAAACGTCTAAGTTCAATATTATGTTGTTGTTAAATACAATCTTTATCTTTTGTTTTTTGTCTTCAGGGTGATATTGCAATAGATGATATTGAAAGCTTAGTTGTATCATGTCGCGAACCAAACAATTGTGATTTTGAAGGCGATACATTTTGTGGATGGGAAAATGTCAAGAAAACTGATCAATTTGATTGGGAAATAACCAGTGGGGTATCATCGAGTACATTTCTTAGTGGTAAGAAAATAGAAAAATAAAAAACTGATGCACTTTAAATTTCATTCATAGGTCCATTGGCAGATCATACTCTTCAAACAGACGAAGGTTCATACGGATATATTGATTCAAATAATAATCGAAAAATAGGTGACAAAGCTCTACTTATTTCACAATCGATGTCTGATACAGGTTCAAATGGAATGTGTTTTGAATTCTTCTATCACATGTTAGTATCAAAAACTAGTCAGGAAAAAATGTATAATTATTTCAAATTTGTTTTAGGTTCGGCGATGGTATTGGTGCATTAACAGTATATTTACAAAAGGAAGGTTTTCAACCAATACCAATGTGGACATTATCCGGTCATCAAGATGATAATTGGTTTCAAGGCAAAGTTGGTTTTGTTGTAGACTCGGATCATTCACTATTAATCGAAGCTAAAATCACTCAAACCGACGAAGGTGATATCGGTATTGATGATCTATTAATAACAAATGGCTATTGTCCAACATTTCCAGTATTTGCTACACCACCCGATGCTTATACAACAACGCGACCAGCCGTAACAACAGGAATGTCAGTTGAATAATACCACTTTTCTATTCTCAATAATAGAATTTTTCGAATTCTTTCTATTTAGAACAACTCCACCACGTCTACCATCGGATTTTGATTGTGACTTTGAAAGTACCACATGTCCATCATGGACTATCACAACAAAACCTGAACTAGCTTGGACACGAGTTCAAGGTGTAACAGCATCACAACAAGATGTACATAATCCACTGTATGATCATACAGGAAATCAACCAACTCGATATTATCTTTTACTTCAACCAAATAAAGCAGCACCAATTACTAATGTAAGCAACGTCAAAATGCTAAGGTTCTTGTTCCTATTATAAATTTTTCTTTTCTTTAGAATAATATCTCAAGTCAATTTCGTAGTGTATCATTGAGTAATAATCGTCAATGTTTAGAATTTTGGTATTTTATGTATGGTCCAAATGTTGGTAGTTTAAGTGTTCAAAAACTTTCTGGTGTATTTTCTCAAGTACGATGGACAACAACAGGTGGCAAAGGTTTTGAATGGTATCATGCACAAGTTAATCTTCAAGCATCAACAAGCAATCCACCGCAATATAATGTTCGTTTTTATTTAGTCGAATTTCTATTTTCTATGAATTAAATCTATGATTTTTCTTATCTAGATTGTCATCGAAGGAACCTGGTCGGATACCAATCGTGGTGCAATTGCTATCGATGATATTATACTTCTTAATGGAACTTGTCGAACAACATCGGATCAATGTGATTTTGATTCAGATGATTCTATTTGTGGTATGTTAAACAACCACTTGTAGAATAATCTCTAAGACAAAAATAAAATTCGTTTATAGGCTATCAATATGCAGCATCAGGACAATTTAATTGGACCCGTGGTTTAGCATCTGTTGTTCAACAGGGTGTTAATCCAAATGTTGACCATACAACACAAACTAATGAGGGTTATTATATGTTAGCTGAAGGCAAAAATCGAAATATTTATGATCACGCATTACTTTTAACACCAGTTCAAGAACGTACAAGTGGTTCATGCCTACATTTTTGGTATTTCATGCATGCAACAACACAAAAAATCCAATTAAATGTTTATATAAAGCCACAAGGTACCGATGGTTGGGCTTTTGGTGGTAATTTCGATAATCGTTGGTTATACGCACAAGTGAATATCAGAAGTCCTAATCAACCATGGCAAGGAGTATTCGAAGCTCATATTTTGGTACAAAATCCTGATGCCAGCGTGGCTCTTGATGATGTTTCTATTACACGAGGTTTATGTCCAAGTCTAGGCGATTGTACATTTGAAACTGATTTATGCGGTTGGCAAAATAATGATATTGATGCTGATATGGATTGGCTTGTCGGAACGGGGATACATTCATTGGGAACTGGACCACAATTCGGTATGATAGAAATCGATATGTATTCGATTTTTGAAGCAATGATAGTTTATTTTTATAGATCATACTACAAATACAGCACAAGGAAAATATTTAATGATTGAGACATCAATTCCAACAAAACCAGGTGATCGTGCACGTTTACGTAGTCTTATTTTTGATGGAACCAATGGAGATGCGAAATGTTTTAGATTTTGGTTTCATATGTAAGTAAACAAACGTTGATTGAATAGATTATTGATGATTTCCTAATAGGTATGGCGATTCAATTGGAACATTGAATGTTTATGTTTTTGATGGTGCGTATAAACGAATATGGTCATTATCAGGTAATCGTGGTGATAATTGGTATGAAGGTCAAGTTTCATATATTTCATCGGTTCCATATCAAATTATTATCGAAGCTATTGCTGGAAAAGATTACTTGGTAAGAATCAGTATTGTCTTATTAATTTATTTCTAGTTTCAATTTTTGTTTCGTTTCCCATAGGGCGATATATCTATTGATGATTTTACATTTACAACAAGTAATTGTTCGATTCGGCCGATGAACGATGCTGTACCAACAGAGGCAACCACTCTTCCATCAACACTGTCAACAACGACTATACGACAGTCAACTTTAGCACCGCAATCACCATGGGATTGTAATTTTGAACAAGGTGTTCTTTGTCCAACGTGGTCACATGATAACGATGCTGATTTTCGATGGGCACCAAAACAAGGTCAAACACCATCAATGAATACTGGACCTACCGCTGGTTTGTAGAAACCATAGAATACACTTGGTTAGTCTATTGAAGCGTTTCACTTTTCGTTTTTCTAGATCATACGTATGGAACATCCGATGGTTGGTATATTTACATGGAAGCTAGTTTTCCACAACAATATAATCAACGTTGCCGTATTGTATCAGAAGAAATTCAAGGACAAAAATGTTTACAATTTTGGTATTATATGTATGGTATGGATGTTGATACATTAAATGTTTATATTAAAGTAAATAATAATATGGGTAAACCAGTATGGACACGTACACGAGATCAAGGTGATTTGACTTTCATATAAATGATTATCTTCTAATTGTTCTTGTCTTAAATTAGGTAAACAATGGCTTAAAGGACAATATCCAATATTTCCACAAGCGAATACCAAATTTCAAATTGTACTCGAAGGCATTGTCGGACAGTAAGTTTTGCTTCCTTTTTCATGAAAATTGATTTCTTTTTTTCTATATAGATTCGGTCTTGGTGATATTGCTATTGACGATATTGTTGTCTATCAATCGTGTCCAAATGAAGATCGATTATGTTCCTTTGAAGATCCAAAACTATGTTCTTACTCCAATGATGCTACAACACAGTACAACTGGATACGTGCAACTGGTAATGATCCAGTAGCAACTGGTTTTAAACCATTGACCGATCATACAGATGGTACAAGTTATGGTGCATATATGCTTGTTGATATTTCTAAACCAGCACCAGGTGTAACTGATCAACGAGCACGTCTTACTTCACCAGTAATAGTTCCTAATGGAGAACAGTGTGTTGAATTTTGGTATTATTCAGATGGTGACTTAATTAGTGCTCTATCTAAATTACAATTATTTGTACGAACAAGTAAACAAACAACAAATACGACAGGCTATTTAATTTGGTCGAAAAATATCCTTCGCGTAAGTTATTTTAATTTGAATGATATGCAAGAAAAATAAAAAAAAAGATTATTTTGAATCTTTTTAAAGGAGGGTCAATGGCGTCTTTCACAACAACGTATTCCACACGGTCTTAGTTTAACGCCGTATCAGGTTATTTTTGAAAGTATAATTTTTAAATTCGGTCCAAATTCACCGACCGTGGCCATTGATGATGTATTTATTCGTGATCGAGCTTGTCCTGAATCGGGCGATTGTGATTTTGAAAATGGGTAAAATTTTATTAAAACAAAACGAATCTAATTTTACCTTTTCTAAATTCCTTTTGTTTTTGTTTTGTTCTAGATTGTGTACATGGCGTAATTTCTTACTTTTCGGAAATGCTACTTGGTTTGTTGGATCTGGTTCATCGAACCCACCTTATAATGGACCTCAAAATGATCATACATTAGGTTTGAATCTGCTTGTTTTTGACAAAACGAAAAATAGAATCTTACCTATGATATTAAATTTATAGGAAGTGACCAAGGTCAATATCTTCTTTTAAGTTCATCCTTCACTAATAAAAAATCAGTCGTTGCCGTTCTTCAAAGTGAAACATTGCCATCAACTTCATCTTCTGGTAGTTGTTTAACATTCTGGTATGTCCTACGTGGTAATCAATTAGGTCGTGTCGATGTCAATATTTCAACTTCACAAAATACATACATGATATGGTCATTGGGTTTCGTAACTCAAGGTGAATCATGGCAATTTGCATCTGTCGGCTACTATGCTGATGAAGATCACAATGTAAAGATGGTTTTTGTTTCTCTTCTAAGACTTTGACTAACTTGTTTTTTGTTTGTTCTCGTTCTCTTTGTACAGATTATCATTGAAGGAAGTGTCAGTGCGCAAATGCAAGGTTATTATGCTATCGATGATATCGATATTCGAGATGGCTACTGTGGAATAACTCCAATAACGGCAGGTGCTACTATGTTAACAACACCACAAACAGTAACTCGACCAACGACACCATTTCAAAGTTTGCCAAATTAATAGAATTTCGAAATAAATCTATTTATTTTTTCTAAATTCTATAGATCCAAGTATTTATGATTGTACATTTGAGGACGATTTTTGCCAATGGACTTTCCTTACTGATGGTAATCTTAATTGGACTCGGAATCAAGGTGCTACTTTAACAGCTGAGACCGGTCCTCAATTCGATGTAACAACACATACAAGTAAAAAAAAAACATTGTAACAATCATCTATTCATTTGTTTTCTTCTTCAATTCTATTTATTAGATCAAGGCTGGTATATTTATCTTGAAACATCTTATCCTGTTAAACTCAATGATACAGCACGTTTACTATCACCATCCATTGCTGGTTCAACAACGAAATGTTTTGAATTTTGGTATCATATGCACGGACCTGATATCAATCGTTTAGATGTATTAATTGTTGATTCATCAAAGGTTGAAACAACTGTTTGGTCTCGTGAAGGATCTCAAGGAAACATTTGGCGTTTAGGAAAAGTTAAATTAAATGGTATCACAAGTCTCTACAGTGTATGTGGCATTTTGTTTTCATTCTCATAAAACTATAATAAAAATTTCTCTATATTTGCTTAGATTATTCTCCAAGGTGTTGCTGGCGTAAGTTTTCAAGGAGAT
Source organism: Rotaria magnacalcarata (assembly GCA_900239745.1). Taxonomy (NCBI): domain Eukaryota; kingdom Metazoa; phylum Rotifera; class Eurotatoria; order Philodinida; family Philodinidae; genus Rotaria; species Rotaria magnacalcarata. The sequence goes on from OENM01000063.1 coordinate 118,413, forward strand.
ATTGCTCTAGATAATCTTCAACTTGTCGATGGTAATTGTCCAAGTGATTTACCATTTGAATGTGATTTCGATGATGAAAATTTATGTGGTTTCATAAATGATCCAACAGAAAAACATCGATGGATCAGACATAAAGGTTTATCAATTGACTTTTGTTCCAGCACAAAATAATAAATCTTATTTTCTAGGAGCAACGCCAGGCACATTAAATGGACCAAGTTTTGATCATACTACATTGACTAGTAGTGGTAAGAATACATCAATTGAAATATTCTTTTAATTTTCAAAAAAAATGAATGTTCGAATAGGTTATTACGTATATGTTCCAAGTGCTAGTTCGGGCCGCGAAGGTGAAAAAGCTCTATTAGTATCTCCATGGAATAGTAATACAAATGGGCAATGTCTTTCATTTTGGTATCATAGCTTTGGTGCTGATGTTGGCTCATTGACAGTTTATAAACGTGTATTATCATCGAGTCAGCTATATCCATTGTGGAAAGTTAATTATAATTTTGGTGATATTTGGAATGCAGCGGAAATAACAATAAGAAAAACCGACGAATCATGGGCATTCGCATTCGAAAGTGAATATGGCGTTGGATATTTTGGTGATCTAGCTATTGATGATGTTACTCTACGAGAGGGATTTTGCCCCACGTTAGGTTCATGTTCATTTGAATCAATTGATTTCTGTACATGGCATAATATTCGTTCGCCAGCAGATCAATTTGATTGGCTTGTTGCACATGGTGAAACAGATTCAGCATTTACTGGACCAACAGTTGATCATACGTATAATGATGCTTTCGGCTATTATGCTTATATTGAAACATCGTCACCGAGACAAACTAATGATCGTGCTATTCTTGAATCAACAATACTTATGCCAACGTCATCGATTGGTTCCTGTTTTTCATTTTGGTATCATATGTATGGAAGTATTGGTTCGTTGAATATCTATGTCAATGGTGTTAAATCTAAACAACCATTATGGGTTTGGTAAGGGAATTTTGTTTTTGAATAGAGAAAATAGTTTTTGAATCAATGAAATATTCCGTTTATCTTAGGGGATTACAAGGAAATCAAGGTAACAAATGGTTGAACGGTCAAGTGACTGTTACTTCAAGTTCATATTATCGAATACGAATTGAAGGAATTGTTGGTGAGTGAAAAATTAAGATTTTAGTTCTATTCTATTCATTGAGTTTATATTTTTATTTATAGGCAATTCATTTCAAGGAGATGCAGCTATTGATGATCTTCGTATATTCGAAAATCCGTGTGTTCTAACACCACCAGATGCTGATCCCTTCAATGTTGTACCAACAACAACATCAACAAAACCAACTATCACAAATCCGCCGGGACCCTATGATTGTACATTTGAAACTGGAATATGTAACGGTTGGGAAAATATGGCAAATAATCGATTTAATTGGACACGTGTACAAGCTTCGACTGTCGCAGCACCAGGTATACTTGAATTTATAATTTCTTTTTCAAAAAGAGAATAAAAAACCAAAACATCATATTATTTAGAAATCGATCATACAACGAATACTGTTCAAGGTTATTTCATGCAAGCTGATTTGAGTAAAGGCCGAGCAAATGATTATGCGCGTTTGAAAAGTCCGACTCTAAACAATCCCCAATGTATGACATTCTACTATCATTTACTGGGACAAGGTGGTACATTCAATCTTTATATGGCTGATGGTGATAATCTCGGTATATCACTTTGGAAACGAACAGGTACACAAGGTGACTTATGGCGTTTTGGACGAATGGAAATTAAGAAACCAAATGTTAATATTGTTTTTGAAGGTAACTAAAAACGAAAATATTGTTCTATCGATTTATTGATTTATCAATTTTATAAAGCTATTGCTGGTCCAAATTCCATCGGTGATGTGTCGATTGATGATGTTATATTTACACCTGGTGCATGTAAAGAAAGTGCTGCTATTGGCGGATCATGTACATTTGCGGACTTTGCACAATGTGGTTTCACACAAAATACAACCGCATCATCTTTACAATGGAAAACATATACTGGTAGTGATACTCAAGTCCGTACGACACCGATTCCATTTGATCATACAACTGGTACGAATCGTGGTTCATATGCTTATATTGATCTCGAAGATCAAGGTGAAAATTTAAATGGTCGTCTCTATTCACCAATGTATACATCAACGAAAAATCAATCATATTGTCTTGAATTTTATTATGTACTTGCCGGTTCAAATAATACATTCAATATATTAAGTGAAACAACTGGTAGCACATCACGAACTTTATTTACACGAAACTATGACCATGGTTTCATATGGAATAAAGGTGAAGTTACTCTATCAACATTAAATAATGCTCGTATTGTTTTCGAAATTATAACTGGTTACTTACGACAAGGTAATAATTTAATATTATGTAGGAAACGAAATTATTTTTCTTTTTGTTTTTTCTATGCATAGGATTTGTTGCAATCGATGATTCTACGGTTAAAGAAGGTGAATGTAGTTCACGTTCAAATGAATGCACATTTGATGATAATACATATTGCTCATGGACAAATGCAGCAGATAATCAATTCGATTGGATTCTTCGTAATGGTTCAACACCATCGCTTGATACAGGACCCAATGGAGATCATAGTATGTTGAACTATTTGAATAGTTTTATGAGTGACAAAACAAAAACGCTTATATTCTATTCTAGCTACTGTCAAAGGTTTTTATATTTATATTGAAACATCTGTACCAGCTGAACCTGAATGGAAAGCTCGATTAGAATCAGAAATCTATTTTGATAATCGTCCAAGATGTTTTTCATTTTGGTATAATATGTAAGTTACTATTTTGTTGGTATATATGATTCAATTCGTACGCATATTTCATTTAGGTACGGAGTTGACGTTGGTCGTTTAATGGTTTATGTACGTTCAATCGGACCTGCTAATTTTACTTCAGAATCATTAATATGGGCATTGGCTGGACCACGTGGGCCAGAATGGAAACATGCGTTTGCACCTATTCAACCAAATGGTCGATATCAAATTATAATTGAAGGCGTTCGTGGAAAATCTTTTGAAGGTGATATCGCTGTTGATGATATCGGAGTTTTACAAACAGATTCATGTCAGTTACAACCATTTGAAGCTGATCCAGTTGAAGTTTCACAAACATTAGTAACCTGTCGATTTGAAGACGATTTTTGTCAATGGAAATTCGATCCAACAGGTCAATTCAATTGGACTCGACATACAGGAAGTACAGATTCATCGGGTACAGGCCCAACTACAGGTAAGAATTCAGATAAATGTTCCAATTAAAAGTCATCCTTTTCAATTCATTAGGCGCAGGCGATTCACCATTTTACATTTATATCGAAGCAAGTTATCCACGAGTAGAAGGTGATCGTGCTGGTCTTATTTCACCATATATATCAAAACCGATAGGAACGATGTGTTTTCAGTTTTACTATCATATGTAAATATAAAGAGATTTGAAAGCATACAAAATTTATATTTATATCTTCATAGGTGGGGTGGAAATATTGGTTCATTACAAATATCGACACTACAAAATACACCGAGTGGTATCCAACAAAATCTGGTTTGGGAACGTAATGAAACCCAATCAAAACAATGGCGTGATGGACGACTTAATTTACGTAATATTCCATATAATTTTGCTCTCAAACTCGACGGTTATGTTGGAAGTGGATGGGAAGGAGATGTATGCTAAGCGAAAATATTCTCTTTTTTTTGTATATTTATATGAAAATTTCTAGATATCACTTGATGAAATATTTTTAACCGATGGTGAATGTCCGCCAACAGATTGGTGTGATTTTGAAACTTCGTTCTGTGGATGGATTAACGACACAACAAGTGATTTCTATTGGACACGTACACAAAAAGCAACGGATTCTATCGGTACTGGACCGACAACAGGTAAAATTATTTCAAAAGAAAGACTTCAGTTAGTTTCATCATTTATTTTTTGTTTTGTTTTGTTTACAATTGTAGATCATACGACGGGAACTGATCGTGGTTATTATATTTATATTGAAACATCGTCTCCTCAAATTCGTGGACAAAAAGCACGATTAATAAGTCCAATGTATACTCAAGCATCATCAGTTTGTTTGAAATTTCATTATCATATGTATGGACCATCGATTGGTTCATTAAATGTTCTTATTGCTGGTACACAACGATTATTATGGACAAAGAGGTATTATAATAATAAGTGAAATGTTGTAGGTAAATATGATATTGATCTGTATTTATTTTAGTGGTAATCTCGGTAATCGATGGCGCTATGGACATGTAACTGTAAGTAGCAATGATCAATATCAAATAGCGTTCGAAGGTGTTGTCGGTTCAAGTTTTCAAGTAAAACAGAATAAAAACACATTGAAAATTTTGATCTAATTCATTTTTATTTAGGGTGATATTGCTGTTGATGATATTTCTCTAGTAAATGGTCCATGCGAAGAAGAAGGAAGTTGCAATTTTGAAGACGGTACTTTTTGTGGATTTTACAATTCTAAAGATGAAGACAATTTTGATTGGGCACTCAATCAAGGTGGCACAATATCATTCGATACAGGGTAAATAAAAGTTTTCGTCTTAATATTGAAACTGCATATGCATGATTCTGTTTTTTAGACCAACTGTTGATCATACAACGGGAACAAGTGTTGGCTATTATGCTTATATTGAATCATCGTTTCCACAAAATCACGGAGATAAAGCGTGGCTCGTTAGTGAAGTTCTCGAATCACCAAAAGGTGCTTGTCTTGACTTTTGGTATCATATGAAAGGCAATACAACTGGCAATATGAGTGTTTATCATCGAGTCTTAGATGCAACACCAACATCATTATGGTTCAAAAAGGTGCTTAGTTTTAGCGCGAAATATTTGATTAGATCCATAAGTTTCTTGTAAATTTATTTAGGGTGACCAAGGTGATCGATGGATAAATGCTAAAATTGATTTACCAACTACAAACGATCATTATGATTTCATTTTTGAAGGTGTTGTGGTATGTATATCACTATTGTTTGTTTTCATCGACGATCTATTCTTACTAATTGCTAATTTTGTTTAAAAGGGTGATGGTTTCGAATCGGATATAGCTATTGATGACGTCAGCTTCATTCAAGGCGGTACTTGTGCTTATTTTGCTTCCACAACTCCAGCACCTGTAACACCACAGGAAGCTGCTTATGAATGCGATTTTGAAGATGGTACATTTTGTGATTGGCAACTCGAAACAAACGATAAACCATGGCTAGTTTCATCTGGCCAAACAGCAGTCTATGGTCAAGCACCATTAACAGATCATACAAGACAAAATGTCTTTGGAAAATATGCTTATGTACCAGTTCAACCAACAGGCGGTGCTGTTTACTTTTCTACACTTGGTTTTCGTTCATTACCGAAAGGTTTAACATTATGTCTCGATTTCTGGTATCAAGCATTTGTCTCAAGTGATACATCACTAAGTGTCTACGTACAAAATGGAACGTCGTCAGCCGTCGTTACATGGACTCGACGTGGAACAACAGCACGCGATCAATGGTCACATACTTCAGTTAATTTAGGAACTATACGTAGTTCAACGCATTTAACTATTTCAGGTAAACAAATAACTAATTCAATTGCTTTTCGATAACATAACAAATTTATATTTTATAGCTGTTATTGTACCTCGCACAATTGGTTATGTTGCAGTGGATGATTTGAAGTTACTTAATGGCGCATGTCAATCACCACGTATTTGTGATTTTGAAGATCCATTAATCTGTGGTTATAAAAATGATGCTACAGCAGAATTTACATGGTCACGACATAAAGGTGCTACTTCATCGTCATCAACAGGAGCCACAAATGGTATGTATTGAGTGGGGAAAAACACGAAGACTATTGTGATTTAATATTTTATTTAGATCATACATATGGAACTGGAATTGGTTATTACATGTATATTGAAACAAGTTTACCACGACAACCCAATGATAAGGCTCGTCTCATAACATCTCAATATGAGGCTGTAGCAGGTGGATCATGTTTACAATTTTTCTATCATATGTGGGGTGTAGATACTGGTGCACTTAATGTTTATCTTCAGACGGGCACCACTATTCAAGGATCTCCACTATGGGCACTGGGACAAGATCAAGGTGATCTCTGGCGACCAGCTCGTGCAACAATAAGATCATCAGGAAAATTTCAAGTAGATACTCAATAAAAACAATATAGAATTCAGTCAATTTTATTTCTAAAATGTTTTAGGTTGTGTTCGAAGGTGTTGTTGGTAAAAGTTTTCTTGGTGATATTTCAATCGATGATGTTTCCATAACACCAGGCGCATGTAATGCTGCTGGTTCGTGTACATTCGAACAAGATCTATGTTCATGGACACCATCAGAGGGAACAAATGATTTTGATTGGTATCGTTTATCATCGAAACAAATAAGTTTAATTTACAATGGTACAAATTACCCTCAAACTGATACAACAGTAAACAATGCATACGGACATTTTCTATGGGCAGCACCTGATTTTCGTTCAAATCGTATGAATCAATCGGCAAATCTTTATTCTGAAATACTCTTGGCTTTTCAAAATCAAGCTGGTGTTTGCGTATCTTTTAGTTATTTCGTAACGGGTACATCGTCATTAAATGTTTATTCGCGTCCACGACCAGCTGGCGGAAATTCTGCATTACTATGGTCGGTTAATGGTAATCAAGGAAATAAATGGTTACAAGCAAATGTCGATGTATCTGTGATAGCAAGTGATTTTGAAGTAAAGCAAATGCAAACCAAAAACTTCTTTTTAATGTTATATGAAAAAAATTGATTTCAATTTTAGATCTATTTCGAAGGAAAATTCAATCAAATTACTACTGCTGGTTCGATCGCATTAGATGATTTATATATTCATTCATCGCCATGTTCAGCAATTGATACAACACCATCTCCATTCGTTCCATTTGATTGTGGTGATGGAACAACAGTATCACAAGCAGATGTTTGGTAAGAAAATCATGTTCGATTTTGAATTAATATTTGTTTATCTGATTCGTGCCATAATTTAGTAATTTTATTACTGATTGTTCGAATGGCCGCGATGAACAAATCTGTGGTGATTGTACATTTGAACAAGATACATGTCGCTGGCTCGATTCTAGTCCCGGTGCTTTTGCTTGGACACGTGATCAAGGTATGAATGCTGCACCAGCAAGTTTAGGACCTGTTGTTGATCGTAAGTATTTTGTTTTCTATTTGTTTTCAATGATATTAGTAATAATTGTCGTTATTATTATTGTAATATAGATACAGTTCACACTAGTCAAGGTTATTATATGTATGTACGAATAAGTGACGGTATTATTTGGGATGAAGCTATATTTGAATTACAACAACTTCTTCAACCCAGCTCAGCAACATGTGAATTAGAATTTTGGCATCATATGATAAACGATCAATTTCTCAGTGTACATTTAATCGAAGGTGAGGATTCCATTGATGTATGGGAAGAAGAACATACTCATAGTGACCAATGGCTCCGTGTTATAATCCCACTTGGTCGTATTGCGCGACCATGGCGCATACAATTTTTAGCAGAAAAAGGCTGGGAGGATGGATCCATTGCTATTGATGACATTCGTTTAGTCGGTTGTCAATTTCCAGCTATACGACCTAATTGTACAAGTGATCAATTTCGATGTCAACGTGGTGCTTGTATACCAAAAGATAGAATTTGTGATTTTACGTGAGTTATTTTTCGATGGCAAAATAAGAAATTTCTAATAGTTGATGTTACTGTTGTTTTTTCTTGATAGTGATGATTGTGGTGATAATTCCGATGAACTTAACTGTAATAGTAATGTTATGTGTAGTTTTGAAGAGCCAACAGGTTTGTGTGGATGGGTACAAGACCAAACTGATAATCTTGATTGGGAACTTGGACAAGGTGCAACAGCTTCGTTTGGTACTGGACCGAAACGTGATCACACACTTGGTTTACCCAGTGGTCATTTCATTTTTCTCGAAGCATCGTATCCAGCTGTTAAAGGCGAACGAGCTCGTGTTCTATCACCTGTTATGAATAATACGGGAGGTGGATGTAGATTTCGATTCTATTGGCATTTGTATGGTGAAGTAAGTGTCGATCAGGATTTCTGTTCAAAGAAAACTTTTTCTTTTCTATTGATATATGATTTCTATCTTTGCCATAATAGGATATTGGTGAACTTAATGTTTACACACGTACAGCTAATGGTGGACCCATGAATCTAATTTGGACAAAAAATACTGAAGTTGGTGATTTCTGGGATCGAGCTGATCTTGCATTATTTAATAATCAACCATTCCAAATCGTACTCGAAGCTGTCGTTGGTGATGGTTTTGCCGGAGATATTGCTATTGATGATACATCATTTACAACAAGTTGTATTTTATCAAATATTAATTTACCAACTGATACAACTCCAGTACCAACAACAACAACACCAAATCAATGTGTAGCTAACGGTCAATTTATGTGCGTAGAAAATGGACAATGTATTGGTAAAGAAAAAGTATGTGATTTTAAAATTGATTGTCCAACACCAGGAGGCAGTGATGAAGCTCAATGCGGTTCATGCACATTTGATAATAACAATGGAACCTTATGTGGTTGGAAAGATTTTTCGTTTTCAGACCTCGAATGGGTTTTAGCAACTGGAAACGCCAATATGGGACCGCCTAGTGATCATACAACAGGAAATGGATTTTATATTACTGTACCACCAACTGATTTCTTTAGATTTGCATCAATACGTTCACCAATTATAGGACCAGCCGGTATTGAATGCCAATTGAGATTCTGGTACTATATGAATTATGATGCAAGTGTGGACTCGAGTAGAATTTCGGTGTATATTCGAAACGAAGATGACGATTTCAATTCATTCTTATTTATTGAAAGCATAGACGATTCAAGCGGGCCACAATGGAAACCGGCAATTGTTAATATTGGACGTCATACGCAACGATTTGCTATTGGTATATATATATTTCTTTTTGCTCAAAATAAAATATATTATTTATTGTAGAAATCGATGGAACACCGGACGAAAATAATGCTATAGGTATTGATGACATAGATTTTTACAATTGTCAAGCAGTATCTCCACCTGAACTTGGGTAAAAGATAGACATACAATTTTTTTTTCTTTTCTTAAGATTTTCTTTCTTTGCCATTAGCTCATCAATTGATTGTACATTTGAACAAGGTTTCTGTAACTTCTTTCAAGATGACTCAGCCGATTTCGAATGGGAACGTGCAAGTACAGCAACAAGTTCATCAGGCACAGGACCAGGCTTTGGTATGCTAACATCATTTTTTATTTTATTATCCAAACCTAAAGAATTTCTTTCCCCATAGATCATACAACGGGATCGGGTTATTATGCGTATATTGAAACATCTTATCCAAGGTAAAAACTAGAATCAATCATTGTATTTATTTCTAATTATCAAAAATCTATTTCATCCTATAGAGTACCAGGTGAACGTGCTCGATTGATTTCAGCATTACAATTTCCGTCGGCTACTCCTCGATGTTTAACATTCTGGTAAAACTTCTTTTTTTTTATTCAAAACAAAAATCAATCAACATATATTTATGCAATTAGGTATCACATGTATGGTCCTGATATTGATACATTAAATGTATTTGTTCAAACTGTACCAATTAGTCTAGATAATATATTATCAACACTTGTTTGGACGAAATCAGGTACACAAGGTAATCAATGGCATCGCGCAACACAAACAATATACGGTCTTAATTCAACTGGTATGTACGGTTGGCGTGTTGCATTTGAAGGTACCGTTGGAAAAGGTTTTCTTGCTGATATTGCACTCGACGATATATTCCTGAGTGGATCAGCATGTCCACCTAGTCGTGTTTGTGATTTTGAACTTGATTTATGTGAGTTTCAACCAAATCCAGCCGCAAGTTGGATACGACAACAAGCAACTAATCTATCGAATTTTGTCAATCAAGATCATACATCGTCAACATCACTTGGCTATTTTGCTATGGCTACTCAAGACATTGCGAAGTATGATTTAATTCATTGATTAGAATTTTATATTGATGCTGTTCTGTTCTGTTCTATAGATTTGTCAGTCGACCATACACAAATGTAGGTGATGAATGTTTGAAATTTTGGTATTTTGTCAACGGACCAAGTGGTACGACTGGTAAATTAAGTGTTGCTAAACAGAATGTTGGTTCACAAATCGAATCGAATCTCTGGTCAAATGATATCTATGAAAATGCATGGCGTTATGGGCAAGTTTCAATCAATGGCGGTACTAGTGCATTTTCTGCAATATTTCAAGCAGTAAGATCTTCGTCAAATGTTGTTATTGGTATCGATGATATTATACTTACACTTGGCTACTGTCCGGCACCAATCAATTGTGATTTTGAAGGTAGAACTATCTGCAGTTGGACACAACAAAAAGATGATACATTTGATTGGCTACTTCAATCGGGTGAAACAGAATCATTTGGTACTGGACCAACTGTTGGTAAGATTTTGTTAGATCTAATCATACTGGAGATATTTTATTTTTTTGCTCTATTTTATAGATCATACAACTAATTCTGCACAAGGACATTACCTTTATATTGAATCATCATTGCCAGCTAAATTGAATGATACCGCTCGAATCATTAGTGAACATCTAGTAGTCGGACAAGGTTGTTTCTCATTATGGTATCATATGTATGGTGAAGATATTGGCTCATTAGTTATTTATACAAGTACTAAAACAAATCCGATGACAGAAGTGTATCGAATTCAAGGAGAACAAGGAAATCAATGGAATATATTAAATGTCGATATTGGCGTAACTTTACAAACTAATGAAAATCTACGAATTATAATTGAAGGTGTTGTTGGAGTTAGTTTTCAAGGTAAAAAAACGAAAAACATGAATGATATGATATAATTATCTTACATTTCTTACTATGTTTTGTTTCAGGTGATATTTCAATTGATGATGCTGTTTGGACACCGAGTGTTACATGTTCGGCAGTAGTAGTACCTACAACACCGAGTGGATCCGTGTCACCTACAACTTATCGTATGCATACGTTTAAAGATGAGAAGAATCGAATATGATTTGTTTTTCATTTAGCACCTTCAACATATGATTGCAATTTTGAATGTAATTGTATATGCCTCTGGAAGCATGATGATACAACGAACTTTAAATGGATTGTTGCAAAAGGTTCAACAACAAGTCCTGGAACAGGACCTGATGGCGATCATACAACAGGGTCGAGATTTGGTTATTACATCTATATTGAAACAAGCGTACCATCTAAACAGAATGATACAGCTCGTTTAATCAGTCCTGATTTCGTTACAACAAATGAAGACACATGTTTTCGATTCTATTATCATATGTTTGGATCGGATGTCTATCGATTAAATATCTATGCACGAATAAGTAAATTTAACTTTTAGTTTTTGAAATAGTTCTCATCTACAAAGTTTTTTTTTTAATCTAGACGGAAATCTTGGCAAAGCTCTATGGCAAAAAGAAGGAAATCAAGTAAAATATTTTAAAAAATTGACTTGGAAAAACAAAATATGTATGAATTTATTTCTAGGGAGATCGCTGGCTATTTGGTCGTATATCATTACGTGGCAACGTTGAACAGACAATCGGTCAACCATATCAATTAGTTCTCGAAGGTATTGTTGGTAAAGGTTTTCAAGGTGATATTAGTGTTGATGATCTTGGTTTTAATCCTGGACCGTGTCCAGCATCAAGTAAATTTCAATTCTTTTTTTTTCCTGATTTTATTTTCTACATCAATGTTCTCTCTTTTATTTTAAGCTGTTTGTGATTTTGAAAGTAGCGATCTATGTAGTTATGTCAATGATCCAACGAATACAATCGACTGGAAACGTTATCAAGCTGGAGCTAATGCATCCATACCACCTGTAGATGTTACTTACAGTTCAACACATGGACATTTTATGTTCTTAAAAGCTGATAATCCAGGAAAATCTGTCAGTGGTCGTCTTGTAACACCAAGTTATCCGGACACAAGTGGGTCGTGTATCCGATGGTATATGATATTAGAAAATGGAGCAACGTTAAATGTTCGAACTTATGCATTTGGTGCAATAAATCCAAATGTACTCTATACCGTTAATGGTGCACAAGGCAAACAATGGAAATTAGCACAAACAACAGTAAAAAGTGGTTCACCTTATCAAGTCGTATTCGACGGCATTTTAAACAATGCTAATAATACATTGGATTCTATTGCTATCGATGACATTGAAATTCGATCTGGTGTATGCGATGAATTAGGTTCGTGTGATTTTGAAACTGGTTTATGTGCTTTGCAAAATCTTAAAGCTGATATTGAATGGAAACGAACATCGTACAATATCGAATTGTTTAATGCGCCAGTACTCGATCATACAACAAATAGTCGAGGAGGTATAAAGACTAACACGAATAAATATTTATATAATAGATAGTTAACGATAAAACCGTTTTCTTTTCTGTGTAGGATTCTATCTATGGTTAGATCGTCGACAAACAATTCAAGGAAGAAAAGCTCAAATTGAATCTGAACTAATGGCAGTTGATATTCGATGTATATCATTCTGGTACTTTTTGGATAAGACTGTTGGTGCTCAATTAAATGTTTACATACGTGATCCAAAGTCTGATACGAAGAGTTTAATATGGTCAACCGATCAAACTCATGGATCATTCTGGGTACTACAAGAGATCACTGTTCGACCAAATATGACTGTTTATGGAACAAGCCGATTTACTATCGTCTATGAAGCTGTTGTCGGTTCAAAGATCGGCGGTTAGTATTCAATAGAGAATTTATTTTACTAGAAGAGAAAAAAATGAATCTATTCATCATCTATTATTTTAGATTTAGCTATTGATGATTTAACTACACGATCTGGAAACTGTCTATCAACCACACCGCCGCCGAATATGTATAAATGTCTTGACGGAAAACTGATTGCAAAATCACAAGTTAGTATTATTTGAAAGAAAAAACAAAACTTCGATAGTAAATTAATAAATTTTCTCTTTAAGGTATGCGACTTTATTGTCGATTGTCAAGGCGGTGATGATGAACGTTCATGTAGTAATTGTACATTTGATAATGAAGGAAATACTTTATGTGGTTGGAATGATGTTAGTAAAGGCACACTTATGTGGAAACTTCGTAGAAATGGAATATTACCCGTTGCAAATCAAGGGCCACCAGTTGACCATACATCATATAGTCCGACTGGTAATTATATGTACTTATCAACATCGAATGGAACGGCTCTAAATTCACCAGCACGCTTAATAACACCTGTTCTTAGTCAAGCAAGTTCAACATGTCTTCTGGAATTCTGGGTTTATCTAACTGGTATTTCAATCAATCAATTAAATGTGATGTTATTAACTGGTAATCAAATTGAACGAGCAACATTACAACGATTTCATTATCAATCAATGATGAATTGGACGAAAGTAAATATTGAAATTGGTCGTGTTGATGTACCATTTCAAATAGCATTTGATTCAACACGTTCGACATCATTCGGATGGGTTGCTATCGATGATACGAAAATCTCTCGTTGCCATCTACCTCCGATTGTTAATGCAAGTCAATGCCCAGTAGCAGATCGATTTCAATGTGCACGTGGTTCATGTATACCTAAAGCTCATATTTGTGATATGACCGATGATTGTGGTGATCATTCCGATGAATCAAGTCGTCTATGTGCATCGTATCAAACATGTACATTTGATATATCGTTCTGTGATTGGATACATGATAATTCAACACAATTTAAATGGGAATTACATCGAGGACCATCACCATCGGATGAAACTGGCGTATGTCGATTTTTATTTGATTATAAATTTCATTAACTTGAATGCTTACTTTTTCTCTCTCTCTCTCTCTTCCTTCACTTCTAGCCGAATCGTGATCATTCGACTGGTTATGCTACCGGTCAATATGCTTTTATTGAAGCATCATATCCACAGCTGCCCGGGCATACAGCACGTTTGATTAGTCGAACATTCGAACCGAAAACAGTTGATTGTCGTATGATATTCTACTATCATATGTTAGGTGAAGATATGGGTGAATTGAATGTATACGTGCGATTCTATTCGAACGGGCCATTAGTTAAGATCTTTGGTGTCTCGGGTAAGAAAGCAATCCTAATATGATCTCTATGCTTTTTTTTTCGTATGTATCATTTGAATTCTAATTTATTTAGGTGAACGAGGAAATTTTTGGATTCGACACGAATTGAAATTGAGTTATACAACAGCATTTCAAGTATTAATTGAAGGTGTAGTAGGAACTAGTTATTTGAGTGACATTGGTCTCGATGATACAATATTTACACCGGAATGTAGCGCTTCCACATCATCAGAATTACCTATAACAATAATTACAACAACTCCAGCACCAATACCATGTCCAATAGCCGCACAATTTCGTTGTACTGGAACTAATATATGCATTGATCAAGACAAAGTAAGAGTTTCTTTTTTTTTTATAAAAAATTTTCCATTTTACATAAAAACAAAATCATATTATATTAGATTTGTGATTTTACTGCCGATTGTCCTGATGCATCAGATGAAGTATGAAAATCTTTCTTGCCTATATATATAACTACACTTTATTTCTTTTTAGGATCGTTGTGGTCCATGCAATTTCGAAAAAGGTATATTTACATAAAGATAAGAATCAGTTCAATAGTAAATGTATTCTCTATTAATAGATGACTGTGGTTGGGAAGATATCTCATGGAGTACTTATTCATGGTCTCGAATAAAAGCAAGCGAAGCTATAGTTATTTCACCGAAAGCACCTGCATTCGATCATACACTTAACACTGCAGCCGGATCGTAGGAGCTTTGAAATTCATTATTAAATTATTTCTTTTCTTTTTTTTTGCATAGGTATATACATGTTGCTGGCGATATGGGTGATTTCTTTGATCTCGCTGAACTACGTAGTCCAGTATTACCTGCATCAGCTGCCGAATGTCAAATCACATTTTATTATTGGCTTGTTGGTAATACCACTGGCACACTTGAATTATTTTCATCAAGCAATTTTACTGCACTTTGGTCAAGATCTAGTGCACCAGCGAATCGTTGGCATCGAGCTACTGTTAATGTCGGTGCTAATCGAGCTGGGTGGAGATTATATTTTGAACTTGAACCGAATTTGGATTTTACCGGAGCTTGGACAGATGACGTTGCCATCGATGATATCTCATTTGAACAATGTACTGCTAATCGATCACGAAGTGTACTTGATTGTGATTTTGAAAAAGATTTCTGTTCATGGGAAACAAATGGCTTAGCTGATTTCAGTTGGACGCGAACATCGTCGACAACACCATCGGCTAGTACTGGTCCACCTGGTGATCATACAACTGGTAGAGGTTTTTATATTTTCATTGAATCTAGTATTCCACAAAAAGCTGGTGACCGAGCGCGACTTGCAAGTCCATCGATACCGCCGACGACATCAAGTTGCCTTGCTTTCTACTATCATATGTAAGAGGAGAAGAAAAAAAAGCATCTCTTGTTCTTTAATTTTATTATTAAAATAATTTCAATGTTAGGTTCGGTGCTGATATTCGAACATTAAATGTTATACAACAAACATCGACTTCAAATCTAACTATATTTACCAAAGATGGATCACAAGGAAATATATGGAGAAAGGGCGAAGTCAGTGTTCGAAGTACACTTACATATAAAATTATATTCGAAGGCATTGGTAAGTCATATTACGAAGAAAAAAAGAAAACATCAAATTCTATGATCTCTTTATTAGTTGGAAATAGTTGGGAAGGTGATATCGCACTTGATGATATTAAACTTACCTTTGGTAATTGTCCACCAAGCGATATATGTACATTTGAATCCGGATTATGTGATGGTTGGGAAAGAGGCGGTGATGGTGATTTTGAATGGTCTCGCGGTCGAAATGGTTCAACACCGAGTGGCACACCTACTATTGGTTCGTATTTATTTATTTCAAAGGAAAATAACTGAGTATACGTAAACTGTATTTGAAAAACAATTTAGATCACACAATTGCATCAGCTAACGGACATTTTCTTTTTGTTGATCCAACTGGTCGTTCACTCGGCGATGAAGCTCATCTTATGTCACCAAGATATAAAGCCAGTCAACCACGATGTTTACGCTTTTGGTATCATCTCTATGGAGCTGGACAAGGTACATTACAAATTCAACAAAAGCCTGAATTAACCCGTGCTAAAACAATATGGTCGAAATCAAATGATCAAGGTAAAAATGTCTATTTAATAAAAAATAAAACTTATAACTTAATCGCTGGTGTTTCATTTCAGATAACATCTGGCGTCAATCACGTGTTACGGTTCCACCATTACTTGGCTTGGGTACATATAAGATTCTTATTGTTGGTGTTATTGGTTCTAAACCAACCGGAGGTAAAAATCGATTTTGACAAAATTTTTATATTAAATTTTTATATCAATTATTTATTAGACATGGCCATTGATGATATATCAAATATCGAAGGTGAATGTCCTGATTCCGAAGCTTGCACATTTGAAGAAGGTCTTTGCAGTTGGATTAATGGACAAAATGGTATTTTTGATGATTTCGATTGGTTACTCAATTCTGGTTCGACACCAAGTGTTGGAACAGGCCCGACTGTTGACCATACACTTGGAACAGCCAGTGGATCCTATTTGTATATTGAAGCAAGCGAATTGTTTAATCGAAATGCTAAGGCTTGGCTTATTTCGGAACATTATGATGCTGGGTCATATTGCTTACTGTTCTGGTATCATCTTTATGGAACAGACATTGGCTCATTAAATATATATACACGTATCGGAGCATCAAAACCACAATTAGAATGGAGGTAGGATACAATCGTTTTATTTTTATTTTTGATTACTAACTCGTGATTCTATTGTATAGTTTAAGTGGCGATAATGGAAATCGATGGCAAATGGGAGCAGTCAGAGTTAACGTTGTAGCAGAATTTTATTTCATCATTGAAGGTAAAAAAAATAATAAAATAAAATATGCACATATATAATGCGTCTATTGATAAGTTGAGAAAAGGTTTCTATAAATAACAACAGTATCTAAATCGTGTTTTATACTCTAATCTCGCAGATATTTTACTGGTCGTCTCTTTTTCTATATAATAGGTACTCATGGTGGACAATTTCTTGGTGACATAGCCATTGATGATCTTCTTGTACAATCAAATTCACAATGTACACTTCCAACAACCACAACAACAATTGGAACAACAACAACACTTGGTCTATATACACCACTATCATGTAATTTTGAAAATGATATATGTCAATGGAGAAATGATTTAACCACATCTGGCACATGGTCACGACGACAAGGCCAAGGTAATGGTCCACAATATGGTAAGAATAAGACATGTCATCTCGATTTCTAGTATTTATTAATTTATGTTTTCTATAGATCATACACTACAAACAGAAGACGGTTGGTTTATTGATACATCAAGTTTAAAGAGTAATCAAACAGCACGTTTAATTAGTACAATGACAACAGTGACAACTCGTGGTTTATGTTTACGATTTTGGTATCGTGCCTATGGTGCACAACGAGTGAAATTCAATCTATTACAACGAGCTTCGTTCGACGTAAATGCAACATTAATTTCAAGCATACGGCCAAATCTTGATATCGATTGGCGTGAAGCTATTATTTATCGACAAACATCAGGCAATTATGAATTTATTTTTGAAGGCATTACTGGTATTACAGTCAGTAGTTCAGATAATATAGCTATTGATGATATAACAACCAACGAAGGTACGTTCATCCTATTGAGAGAAGGAGAAAAAAAGAAAATTCGTATTCCTTAGGATCATGTCCAACACAAAAATTCTGTGACTTTGAATCACAAGATATCTGTGGTTATGTTTCTGATATATCGGGTAACTTTAATTGGACTCGTCATCAAGGTGCAACATTCAGTGTCAGTACTGGTCCACAATATGATCATACAACATTTACAAAAGAAGGTATAGAGATGATGAGAAAAGATTTCTTAGATAATAAATTATTATGATTTCAGGTTATTATATGTATATTGAAACAAGTTCTCCACGTCGACCCGGTGATATTGCCCGTTTAATTAGTCCAACATTCCCTGTATCAAATGAATACCATTGTTTACAATTCTATTATCATCAATACGGAGTAGACATCGGTGCATTCAATGTTTATAAACGTGATGTTGGCGGCTCATTGAATCCATTGAAAATTTTCAGTTCACGTGAAAATCGTTTTGATGAATGGCATGTTATGGAAATTAATATTGTACCAACGAAACCGTATAATATCATATTTGAAGGTGTTGTTGGAAAGAGTTTTGAAGGCGTAAGTTTTATTTTCAACCTTTTGATTTAAATATAAAATTTCTTCTTAGGATATTGCTATTGATGATGTTCTGATCAAAGATCGAGCTTGTCCATCAATTGGCAAGTGTGATTTTGAACAAGGCTTATGTGCATATAAAAATGCGGAAAAAAATCGCGAAGTAGATTGGATACGTATGCGTGGTGATGCTGAAGATAATACAATAGGAAGTCAATTCGGAACTTATCTAGCATTTGATATAACACCAACAACTGCATCGTCAAGTCGTGCTCTATTGATATCACCTGATTTAGATAATACAGCACAATATTGTTTTCAATATTATTATAGAGGTTATGGCAATGTTCAAGGTTCTGTATCAATCAATCGACAAACATTTGCTAATGCAACTGCACGATATTTATTAGTGAAACACGATAGTACAGCTTTTACAAATCAATGGAAAATTAATCAAATAGCACTTACTCCATTATTAAATCAAACATCAAATGTATATCGTCTATTATTCGAAGGCATTAGTGGCAATGGTGTTGGTCGTTTAATGTTTGACGATTTCGAACTTTTTAATGGACCATGTCCACAAATACCAACGAACTGTTCCATTCAATGTGATACAATAACTGGTCAAAGACAATGTATACCAACAAGTCAAATATGTGACTTCAATCGTGATTGTCTTAATGGTGAAGATGAACGTCTATGTGGTTATGATTGTACTTTTGAAAGTGGTCTATGTAATTATATGGATCCATCAGCAGGTGCCTATAAATGGCGACGACAACGTGCAGGCTCGTCAATACCTGGTACTAATTCAGGACCGATAATTGATCATACAACATTATCCGCGAATGGTTATTATATGATTGTAGCAACAAACAACGGTACGATTGATGAACGTGCTCATTTACTTTCGCCACCGCTTCAGCAATCATCGGCAACATGTGAAATGACATTCTATTATCATATGACAGGTGCTAATGTTGGTCGTCTTGAAGTATTACTGATAGAAGGTCTACAAAACAGTCGTGTATGGTCCGTAGAAGGCACTCAAAGCAATCGTTGGCATAAAGGTGTTGTTAAAATTGGTCGTCTCTATCGTCCATTCCGAATTCGTTTTGATGCAAGAAAGACAGCATCAAGTTTTGCTGACATAGCAATTGATGATATTCAATGGATCGGTTGTAATTTACCTCTACTTACGAATGAAACAGCAACATGTAGTCCTAATCAATTTCAATGTAAACGTGGTGGTTGTGTTGATCAAAATCGTGTTTGTGATTATACAGACGATTGTGGTGATATGAGTGATGAAAACAATGTAACTTGCATAAGACCTGATGTTATACCAGGGTAAATTATTAAACATAAATATATACGCATATATAGAAAGAATTTTTATTTTTATTTTTTATTTTAGTTGTAATTTTGAAATGAATTCGTGTCAATTTGCTGGTGTAGGCACTTCGGATCTTCGTTTTGAACGTGCACGCGCCTATCAATTAGTAAATGATTATGCACCTGAAAGAGATCATACATTAAATAATTTAGCTGGTGCCTTTGTTTATGTCAATACACTTGATCAACCAGCTGGTCGTCTAGCTCATTTTAGATCATCGAGACTCGTTTCATCGGCTGGTTGCAAAGTACGATTTAATTATTATATGAATGGTGCATCAGATCCTGGTCTATTAACATTTATGGTTCGAAATCAATCAGCAGGAGCAACAACATATCTTTGGTCAACATCAAAAGTACTTGGTGATTATTGGGAACGACAAGAATTATTATTACCAACCGGATTCTTACTTGAATTATTAATTGAAGTTAAAACTTTAGGTGGTGGCGGTATTATTGGTTTAGATGATATATCATTCTCATCCCCATGTAATAAGTCAAATATACCTTTACCCTATGGAACAACGACTAGACCAACAGGAACAACGGTAACACCTCCTGCATGTGCATTTACATGTGATGATGGCACTTGTATCGGAAAAGAGAAGGTAAACGAAAAAATTGAATTATAGGGAAAAGAAGACTAGAAAAACAATTTTATATATTTTTAGCGTTGCAATTTTGCACCGGATTGTTCAAAAGGCGAAGACGAAGTTAATTGTGGTGATTGTGATTTTGAAAAATCACCTTGCGGTTGGGAAGATGACAGTATTGGATATTATGTATGGGCAAGACGTAATGCATCATCGATTCTACTCATGCCTGGTGATATGACAACAAGTAGATTTTTATTAATTTAGAGAAAAGAAATTATTTCCTATTTGAACACATCTATTTTTAGATACATCAAGAGGTTTTGTTATGACAGTCGCTGGTGGTTCAGGATCATTTGCTGGTAGTAGTCGATTAGTTTCTGAACGCATTGCATCAGCAGCAGCTTCGTGTCGTGTTAAATTTGGTTTATATCGTAATCGTGACAAGGATGGCACATTAGCACTTTATCTGGAAGAGGATTCGAAATTGACAACAAAAATTTGGACTGATCCACGAACAACAATCGGTCGAACATGGACTTCGATAACTGTTAGTATTGGACGAAGACGCTCCGGTTTTCGACTTGTATTCATTTCGACTCATGTCGGCTCAACAATATCATCTGATATATCGATTGATAACTTTCAATTTCAAGAATGTAATGATCAAGTCATTGGTCATTGTGAAGGTTTTATTGATCCATTCAATTGTTCAAATGGAAATTGTATACATAAAGATAATGTAATAAAATCATTACGTTTTATATCGAATAGAAAAAAAAAATTTTCATTTCTTCTTCTTGCATTTTAGCTATGTGATTTTAGTGATGATTGTGGAGATAGTACTGATGAATATAATTGTGAGAAGTATGTCGACATGTGTAATTTTGAAAACAATCTAGAACCAATATGTTCGTGGTCACATGATGAAGATGCAGACTTTAAATGGTCACGTATACGCGGAGATCAAGTTAATAATCTTGATTGGTATGATGATTTCTGGCAATTCTATGGTCCTGATCGTGATCATACATTAGGTAGAAATCGAAAAATTGATTTCATTGAAAAATATATTTTATTTTTAATCAATCTCTAGGAACATCAAAAGGACATTTTCTATTTCTTGAAACAAGTGCACCTCGAAAACCAAATGACACAGCACGTGTTGTTAGTCCTGTATTCAATCCAACTACATCAGGTGATTGTCAATTCCGATTCTGGTATCATATGTATGGCTATGATGTTGCATCATTAAATGTATATACACGTACTTCTGTCGGTGGTCCACTAACATTAGTTTGGAATCAAAATGGTCAACGAGGTGATGAATGGCTTCGTACTAAAATTGTTCTCAAAGTTCAACAACCGTTTCAAGTACTTATCGAAGGTGTTCGTGGTGCTGGTTATGAAGGTATGTTGTTGTTTTTCTTTTTAAATTCGAAAATTTATTTGTTAATTTTAAATTCTATTATTCATAGGTGATATTGGTGTTGATGATACAAGTTTTACGCCAGGTTGTCAATTACTACCAACAGCTACATTACCACCTGTTATAGATGTAACAGTAACAAGTCCATATTGTAATGCAACATTCTCTCATTGTCTACAAAATACTCGTCAATGCTTACCAGTCGAGCAATTCTGTAATTTTAATATTGAATGTACAGATCAAACCGATGAATTATCATGTCCATCAACATGCACTTTTGAACAAAAATCATTATGTTCATGGAAAAACGATCGAAAACAAACGCTTAGTTGGGACTTCGGCAGTGGTAGAACATCATCAATTGACACAGGTCCAAGCACTGGTAAATCTTAATTTTTTTGTTTTATATTGAATATAACAACTATTCATAAAACATATTTCTTTTCAATCCAGATCATACAACACATAGTATCAATGGAACATATATCTATCTGGAAACAAGTACAGGTATATTTGGAGATCGTGCTCATCTTATTAGTCCACTCTATCGTAAATCATCGAAAACTTGCATGTTTACATTCTGGTAAAATTTAGATTATATTAATTTTCTTCTACTAAAAAATATTTCGTTTGGTTTTTAGGTATCATATGTTCGGTGATACAATTAATACATTGAATATTCATGTACGTGCCGGCGGTATTGATACATTAATATGGTCATTACAAGGCAATCAAGGTGATGAATGGCGACAGGGAACAGCTTATCTACCTACGTGTGCATCGGAATTCAATATGATTGTTGAAGGTGTACGTGGTACATCATTTACCGGTGATATAGCCCTAGATGATTTCCGTTTTGAACAATGTTATGAACGACCTGCATTATCAACATGTCCAGAAATTCCCGGAGATCCTAATCCATTTATGTGCCGTAGCAAACATTGTATACCACAGAAGAGTAAATGTGATTATGAATTAGATTGTTGTGACGGTAGTGATGAAGAGTATAGTACATGTTATAATTATCAAAGGTAGGAAAGACAAAGTTGAAAAAGAAATCAACCTTATTTTTTTGTTTCATTTAGATGTGATTTTGAAACAGATTCTTGCCAATGGGAAAAATCAGCTGGTAGCGAATTAATGTGGGAAAGATATCGTGCAAATATACTACCATTTGATCGACGACCACCATACGATCATACAACACGTAGTCAACTTGTATGTTTAGAGAGAGAGAAAAGAAAATCTTTTATTTTAAACAAATCTATCTTCTTTAATTCAGGGTCATTATTTACAATTACGTATAACTGCAACAACACCAAGAGATTCATTGGCGACTGTATCAAATTATCTCGGTGCAGCAACACAGCAAGGATGTTCAATGCGTTTCTGGATCTATTTCAAGGCTAATAATAATGGAGAATTAGTTGTTGGCTATCGATATGCCATAGGAGATGTTATTAAACCGTTACCATTTGCTAGTTTTCAATCATGTCAAACAAATGCAACAAAATGTTCATGGCAGCTTATTGAGGCTTCATTAAGTACCGTATTAACTCAGCCAACAGAAGTAAAAACAAAAGAAAACGATTTCTTTTTTAATAATCATATTTATTTGAAATTATTTTAATTCAATAGATTATTATTGGTGTAAAAACTGGTATTGATCGCGATGCAATTATGGCAATCGATGATATAACATTTACACCACAATGCATCAAATACAATGGAACCATACCAACAGTTCCTACAACAACACCATATACAGGTACAACAACACCATATACAGGGCCCTCAACAACAACAACCACAACAACGACAACGACAACGCCCGCAGGAGAAACAACCACGACAACACCCGCAGGAGAAACAACCACGACAACCACAGAAAAAACAACTACGACTGTTCATGCTGGTAAATTTATATATATTTTTTTTTNTTTTTTTTTGTAAGACGAAATTCATTCTAATCTTTTTTATACGCTGTTTAGAATGTGCTGAATTCGCTTGTTATAATGAAGGTAGTTGTAAACCACAACTTGGTAAACCAGTTTGCGAGTAAGTTTATTTTCTAAGTGAATTTATATTTTTCATTGATTTTAATTTTTTCCTAAGATGCCAACCTGGTTTTAATGGTCTACATTGTGAAAATAAGGTACCACCAGCGAAGAAGAATAAATGTAAGTAAAATATTCTTCATTTAAAACATGCTAATCCATTTAAATATTTACAGTGGGTGCTATTTTGGGTGGAATATTTGGTACACTTGCTATCATTGCTTTAATTGTTATTGGTTATATCTATGGTTTACCGAAACTACGTGCTGCTAGGTTTGTAGAAAAGAAAATATTTTATTTTAGCGATTAAAATTATTTATCACTCGTCTATTTATATCTTTCAGAGATGCAAGTACAAGTACACGATTACTTGATTCATTACCAATAGGTCCGATTACAAATCCTGCTTACAATGCAACTTCAACATCTGATGCATGATAAAACATTGAACTTGTTATCCTAGCTAAAATATAAATTTTTGTTTACGTTTTTTCTATTGAGAAAATTTTTAACATTGAAAAGCCTGTGTTTTCTTTCCTTTTTATTAATGGCATTAAAACAGTAAAAATAAACTTGACTAAATATAAAATTTAATTATCATTGATTGATAGAAAGCACTTTCGTTTCAGTTGTCTAAATAAAGGAAATCTTGATTCCAAATCATTTTAACAAAACTGAAGATGTCTCAGCATAGATTTTATTTGACAAGACATGTCACACTTCAAATCTTGAGAGAGAGAGAGAGAGAACTTTATTCATGTGTATAATACGGCATAGGAATCTCAAAGAATGCTTGAGACAAAATTAATTTTTAAGATTTTGATATGATGTTAAACTTGTTACATAAAATTTTCAATATAAAAAATAAAAATTAGCAGAGAATTTCAGGTATTTTATTTCGGTATTATTTTTCATTCTCGTAAGATAGCTATCTCGTGGCTAAGTCATATAATTCAAACTCAGATTTGCAGTTTGATCTCCTTGTCATAGCTCTGATATAATTAAATAAATGCAGATTAAGTTTTTTTTTTAATGCGATACGAAGCAGAAGCATTTATGTAATCCGTCGCGAGTTTTTTTTTAATGCGATGCGAAGCAGAAGCATTTCTGTAGTCCGTCGCGAGTTTTTTTTTCTTTTTAACTAGAAATACGCATCTTTTTGTTCATTTTCTGTCTTAATGATCTAGAAAACGGAGAATCATAGAAAAGTGGTTAAAACGTGAGATAGAAGTATCAAGATCGAACTTCTTACCCCTGTTTTCGAATCTTCAATCCGAAGTTTCGTTCACTCAGAAATGTGGTTCCAAAATAACGAAAATGAAAGAAATTTGTTGCGAGATAATTAAAATGACGTCATCAACATATGTTAGCCACTATAGTCTATTCATTGACGGTTGATCTAAGATAATGAATCATGACGATAATTAATCGATCAATCGAAATCGACTCTTAAGAATGTATCCATCGGGGGGCCAGCGTCTCATATGGAGGTATGGCAATAAATAATTATACCCAATTTTTTTAACAGAAAGCGATGATTTAGGCGTGGCACTTGCATATACGCAGATGGATTTATACCACTAATAGTTGTTTCAGGTGTGGCAATTGCCACCAATTGCCTCGTGGTGGCCCGCCGATGAATGTATCCCTAAGTTAGAATAGAGTTTTCTCAGTGATGAATACCATTATGGTTACGTAAAAAGTATTTAAGATTTCTTCGAATTCATGATTTTTCGTTGGAAATCCAGATTCTTGCTTCGCATCGCATTTCGTATACGAGTGAAACTCGAATACCATCTAGTTCTGTGTGTAATAGTTTTATCATTGCTTTAAATTTCAATGTCTCCTCTATCAGCGTGAGAGTACGATTCTCATCATCATCTGGATGGTAATTATACGCCCGCAACCATTTGAAAGCTAAAGCTAAAACAATCTCATTATGTTTTAACAGCTACTAATATTTGTTTATAAATTTTTCATAGCAAAGAAAATATTTTATTATTCTGAATTTACATTTTTTTTGTTTAAGCAGAAGCTTCAGCAATATTCTGAAAATTCCATGGATTCAGGCCCAAGATTTATTTGAAAGTGCCGATAGGGGAAGGGGTTATTAAAACAAACAAAAAAAAAGATCGCGTAATAAATTGAAAAATATGTTTCTGCGCTCAAAGCTAGTATCAAGCGAAAATTATATTTTTTTTCTACTTAATATTATAATAAGCTTTGAATGCCAAATATCTGAATTATTCTCATGTACAGATAATGAATGAATTATAAGTTTGACTATGCTACACAACTAGTGAATATAGTTTTTAATAACTGACTACTAAAATACATAAGTTCATCGTTGACAAAATATAGTTTTATAGGACGATTTGGTCAACAAAAATAAAGTCGGTGTAGTCTAGTGGTTAGGATAAAGCACTCTAAATGCTTTGGCCCGGGTTATGTACTGTTTATAAATAATATATCCCTCATTTTTCAAAAATATTTTTCTCAACTCAATTCAGTATGACGATATAAATGAACATGATCATCAATTCCCGGCACCGATAGATTTTTTTTCTCTGAAGAAATATGTTAAATTTCACTATTTTTGAAGAAAATTTCGTAATTAATACTATGTCGCTGTCTCCTTCGGCGCAAGAAAAATAAAAGAAAGAAAAACAACAAAATATTTCACAATAACATAATATATGTCATGAAAAAGATTGCTTCATTCAACCATTCATGCCATATAAAAGCAAATCAGTGACTTATATATACAAAAAAAAAGAATTCCTACAAGATTAAATCATCAATTTGATAATTCTTTAATCTATATTAGAAAAACTAAAATCATGATTATTCAATCAAAAAGAAAACAAGTATCGTGAGAAAATTCTTTTTTTCAAAGATAATCGAACTAGACGACATCAAAACTAATTAGTCCCTCCCCTAAACATAATTCAATTGTCAAAATTAAGATAAGTGCATGAGACGATAGCCCGAGGCTTAATGTTTTATAAATGACATGATTTTCTTTTGTATTCGACATCTCCTTTTCTGGGCGACAACAAAACATTTAATGATTTCCATCATTGTTAACTTCAAAAATATTGTTGTTTTGAGGGGGAAAGAAAGATTTGTTTGAGTTTCTCTCGTTCTATGCCTTCGTTTTTATCGTGCACCCGAGAAATCTCTAAGGAGCTTCATTGTATCGAACTGCTTTCTTTTCTATTGTGTGAAGGCATGTCAAGATTCGGAGCATAGTAAACTCTCGCTTTTTGAATTAAGCTTTGTCTGACTATTATACAGAAGAGTACTTATATAATGAGACGGCCATTTGTTTCTTCTCTTTTTTAGTCTTTCGAGACATCCAAATTTTTTCTACTTAAAAATTATGAATCTAAAAACAAAGAATCGTCGATGCCCTAGTTAGTGACATGGAGCAGAGAGTGAACTCTATAGCAATGAAAGTCTGTAGAGAATTTTCTCTCGTAAAATGAGCTATTTTGATTCTTATATTTTATCGAAAAATCGTCCGAAAAGATCAAGTATTAGAAATGAAAATTTTATTATAAGCTATACATTGTGCCGTTGTAATCTATTCTGAGAATTACTTTAGAATTGAATTTACAGTAAAACCTCTCTATTGTGCACACCGTTGGGACTATCGAAAATCGTTCAGTTTGACGGAGTGATCACTTCGGAGGGGATTTTTCAAAAAAAAAAAGATTTTTCGAGTTTTATTATATTTATCAGGTTTTTAGTGATG
Source organism: Rotaria magnacalcarata (assembly GCA_900239745.1). Classification (NCBI taxonomy): domain Eukaryota; kingdom Metazoa; phylum Rotifera; class Eurotatoria; order Philodinida; family Philodinidae; genus Rotaria; species Rotaria magnacalcarata. Next base: position 146,176 of record OENM01000063.1, read on the forward strand.
AATTGTAGTTTATTGAAGTTAAATTTGTTTTATAGTTTTATAATGTTAAAAATTTAAGCTTTTATTTAGATTGTTTCATAATCGATCGTGTATTCATATTTTCGTTTCAATATGTTGACGACTGCCCCAATAGATATCTGAAAACTATCACTAAGCAGTGTTTCAAACACCAGGTGTATCAAACAGAACTAATCACTAAATCGTCTCAAAACGATGACTTAAGTGTGAATTAACCAATCACGTTGCGTAATTCTGTCTTATCTTTTTGGTCTGTTTGGGCTGGAAACACTGGTCTGGGACCTTAAATTCATTCTCTTCTTTATCTTATCTCTCTCTCTCCCATTAACCAATCATACGCTTAGTATCAGCTAGTAGATAGATGGCGCCACGTATATATGTTCATATTTGAGAGGGTGATTCATGTGATAGAGACTAAAAGAAAGCGTTCACATTCAGAATAGCGCGGTGACTACATCGGAGGAGGTCAAAACCAGCAAAAATTGCTCGGTGGGACCGGAAGGCGTTCGGTATAACAGGTTGATCACTTACGAGGAGTGTTCACTAATAGAGGTTTTACTGTACTTTATTCAAGATCGATTCTCGAGACAAGAAAATTTTCCTATTATTGATAGTGAAAGATCGAATACAATTTCTTCAATATCAATAAAATTCTAGTTGGCGTAGACTGCTTTCATAACAGATGATTTATTTTCAATATTCATTAACATTCAATAAGTTTTCGTATGTCATACATTCATGGAAATTTATATACAATCGAAGAAAAAAAAGCAATAAATCATTATTTAGTAAGATATATTTCAGCCATTAAATGTAACGATATATATATATATATATATATATACACGATGGATATTTCAACATAACTTGAATAGCAAAACTTTCTGTTTTGACCTTTCTATCTAAGCTATTATATCAACTAAAACACTGGTGGTAAGATGATGACATGCTCAATTAGGAGCGGATCTTAAGGTCATACAATCTCCTATAAATATGAATCTGTTTATTTTTTGTTAATTAGAAAAGGACGAATTCTTTTTTTGTTTTGAGTAGTTGAATACCATCGCTGATGTTCTTCTTCTTTTTCTTTTTCTTCTCCTTCTTTTCTATCGCAATAATGTATCGCTGCACTTTCGAATATCGAGGGATGAATTCTTTGAATATAAAACGACATTATTTTGTGATTAGAAGAAATAGAATGACATCCGTTTTCTAAATGTTTTTTTTTCTTTCTTTTTGGAAAATTGATATAGCCCTAGATAAATATTTCCAAGAAGAATAGAACGGAAATATTTAAAAGCAATTTTGTGTTAATTATAGCAAAAGAAAAAAGAAAAGGTAAGCATTTAAAAACTAAAAGTCAATCATAGAACTTATGAAATTTTTATTGATGCAGAAAATAGAACTAGTGTGAAGCAGGGCCCCATTCATCTTTTATAGGATTGATGTTTTATTTATTGTATAATATATTCAATTTTATTCTCTTCGTTAATACTCAATGAAATTTAGTGATGAAATAAAAAGTAGAGTTAGTTATCTTTAGAACATATTATATGATATTTTCCAGTAGTAGAGAAAATTCGTATGTAACTTCTACACTGTTTTCTTTTTCCGTTTTTTGTTAAAGTCATCAATAGTAACAATTTCTAGTATAGATTATTGTTTGTCTTGTACATCTTGCATAGCGAACATCGAAGAATAACATAGTCTATAGTCAATGAAACTGGAATCTTATGTTTATTCTTGTCTATGCCCTTCATCAAATTCTAACGAATAGTGACATTTAATAATCATCGAAAGTTGATATTCATTAAGTGTAGGTGGTTTCTTTCCTTCTTCTTCTTTATTTTTGTTTTTAATATTTCAGCAAATATGATTTTCTTTCTTTTTTTTCCTCAATAAATATCTATATCATGAAGACGAAGATCAAATTCTGGGAAAAAGTTGCACCCATGTTGATGCATGCCCGCCTTTAGGCGATAAGAAAGGAAACTGTATGTTTGTGCAACACTGGCTTCGTCGCATCACATCCAGTCGGCTATCCATCTATTTAACTATCTCTCTAGTGAATGTTATATATGTGTGCGTGCCAATTAGTGCATCGATCTGTAAACAACATCGAGCTTCTTTCTCTACTCTATCCATCACATACGGCGAAACCCATTGGCGCCGGTATAGATGCGCTAAGATAAGAGATGTGAAGTGCCTGCATGTGTTTGCCTGTTTCGTTTCTTTGCGCATGACATGCACATTGTACTATTGCCTAGAGAAAATATTCGTATCAGGAAAAGTTTTGTTTTATTATAGAAGTTTATATTACATTTTGTCATTATTATTAGACAAGAAAAGGTTACGTGCTGTCTACTTTTTTTAATGCGCGAAAAACAGAAAGCGATGATGATAAGTGCTTGGTCTTTTCATAAATATGTATAAGCCTACGTGCGTCGATTTTCTTTTCTTCTTTTTTTCATATAAACAAATGATAATGATGACGACGTGTGATTACTTTCTAATCAATTTTTGCTTTGCTTCCTACGACAAGATAACTAAAGCAAGGTCAATATGAATTCTGTCATCAACATCATCATCATCATTGAGGTTGATTCAATGTGGAATATATATATATATATATCTACTAAGTTGACCCTTTCTCTTTCATTCGAGAACATGGAAGAAGAAAAGCAAAGTGACATAATCTTGTTAAGTATGTGCTTTTAAATCTTGTTGAATTAATCATTGAAATACAATGAATGAAGACTGGAGCCTAAAACTTCCGTTGATAATTTGCTTAATAATATATTTTTTTCCTATATCAATACAAAAATAAATTATATTGATGATATGAATTTCTAATTTATCAATGTAAATATATATAAGATAAGACAGTTGTTATTTTTTTCTGTTGATGATGATGATTAAAAAGGGAAAATTCGATGAAGTCTAGATTTCTAAGTTGTTGAAGAGTATCATCGATAGAAATATATATATATGCTTCGCACAGCAGGACTAATTATCCATTCAATGACATATGCGTATCATAATGAAATTTGTCATTTACTACAGTAGTAATACAGTAGTAATATATTCTTTACAAACAAATCAAACGAACGAGAAAAATCGGTTAATTCTAGTATTAAAAGCAAAGATTGAGTCGATTATATTAGCCGCATGTATTTCTCTACATGCATTCTTTTTGATCTCTCAGTAATAATAACAGCAAAAAAAGTAATATATCAAATCATTTTTTTAACTTTCATCCAATTTATATTATTTATATCTTTTCCTATCATCTATTATTTGTAGTACTTAAAAAACAAAGTCTTTATTACATGATTCCATGTTTATCTTGTGCCAGCTCATTTGTCTTCCGGTAAAAATATGTTGTGTACACGTAAAAACGCATCCCAAAGTAGTAATAGAAGTCAAATAAAAAAGAAACAGGAAATTATAACATACATTTTTTTCCTGTATGCTCGTACGTGCGTTTCTTTTACATGACATCAATTAGTAGCATCTTTCAAGCTAAGCAACAATTCTTAATGGCCTTTCCCATTCCGTTTTTTCCTCTGCATTTTTCTGTATCTCTTTGTCCCTCTTGACATATAGCAGTGTAAAAGATCCACCTTGGATAGATGAGATAAAACATAAGATAAGCTGATAGTAGTCACACAAGGGACACATGCATTTCTTATGCCGGATATAGTCATAGCAATTTCCTCTCGTTTTTTTTTCTTCTTGAATGTGTATGTGTGTGTGTGTTTGTCAATCAAATCCCTCTGGTCAAAGTAAAAAAGAAATAGAGTGAAGAGAGAGAGAGACAGAGACAGAGACAGAGACAGAGACAGAAACAGGGAGAAAAAGAAATAAAGACAGACAAAAAAGAAAAGAACGAAGCGGAAGTCGTCCATCTCGATGAAATTGTATGCATTCCGTATTCTTTCTATTCAGACACTCGTATTTGTGATACTAATGATGTTCAATTCAGTGCAAATGATTGCATCATTGTCACATCGTTGATAGTAGTTGAAAAATACATATCTAATCATCGTCATCATTGAACTAGTCTTGGGATATCACACTCGAACTTTTGTCAGATTGATTTATGTTTTATTAGTTATCGTTGGTAATCTCAATTTCTTTTTTTCCTTTTTTTTCCATCTTTTTCAATTTATACAACATTTGGCGGGTGTATATATGTGCGGCTTGTGTAAATTTACTTTATATATATGTGCGTTTGTCTTATTTACTACTAACACTGTCATTCAAGCAGTTGATGTTTGCTGCAGCTTGTTTTTGTCGTTCGCTCATTCGCTTTGGCGTCTATCACATTGCATTGCGAAGTGTTAGGAGTATGTCAAGAACGGAAAGGTAACGCGAGCATGGCGTTCTTTCTTCTTCTTCTTCTTCTTCTTTTTCTTCTTTCCTTTTGCCTTTACGCGACTGAATATACTGTCTCATTTGCATCGACNATAATAATATTCCCATTATAAGCTTATTTATGAACGGTATGTAAATGTGACTAGGTAGTCATATGAATTTGTCCTTTGAAAATTTCATTATTATTTGTATACAGGTGTGATGCAAAGTTTAAACAGAATAGTTCACATGCACTTATTTCAATATATCATTAGCCATAACGATAACCATTTGATTTCTATTGACTTCCTCTCACCCCATTAAACATATGTGAACATTCTTTATGATCGATTACTAAGCAAAGACATTATTACTCTGTTAGTGATTGCCGGTCGATGGGCAACTCTCTCTCTCTCTCTCTCTTTGCTCGATTGCCTATTCGATTTCCCGTTACGACTCTCGTTCATCGCCTTCTCTCATCATTTAGAAAATAGTTGAACTGGACCAGCCTCTTTTATTTCATCGATTGTAATGCGAATCATAGTCTATGCATCTTAATATACTAAATAACTTGAACCCTACCGAGTAATTTTAAATGAAGATAAAGACATCATTCAGATGAATCAAGTAAATACGTATATATATACACACATAAATACATATGTATGCAAGTTATCTTTCGTTTTTTCTTATTCTTTTGACAGCATGAGCTGCTTTTCTTTCTTTCAGTACACCGCACGCAGTCATGCACAGAATAGATATGCATATGACTATATCAATGTATACATTTACGTATATATTTATATAGCCTCTGCGTATACGGACTTATTTGGCAGAAGACCAAGTACGTATGAATATAGTTTTGATCATTCAACTTTGTTTTGTTTTTTACTTGTTATTTTGTTTTTTTTTCGTTTTGTATACAATCTGTCAAATATGGAATTGCACGCGTTGTACATGTATAATAATACGATCTATGTGCAAACTATTTCATAAAACTACATGAGACAGTTTTGAAGAACGAACGAAAAAAAAAATATTCGATAATCTATTGTTTTGTTTTTTCCTTTCTGTCCTGTTTTTGGCACAATGCCAATAAAGAGAAACATACGTATTGAATGTGTCTGTTTTTCAAACTATGACGCTGTGAAATGATAGATATAGCTATATGTGCTCCGTATGCATCTGATTTGTTTCTATTCTATTCTTTCTATTTCTTCTTTTTTGCTATAGTAATAGTGGCCAGTGATTTGTATGTGTGTATGTCTCTTCGTCTCCTCCTCCTCATCTTCCGAGCACACAGGAAGTGTGCGAAAAAAAAAATATTGAATGAAAAAGAAAAAGAAACCTAGAGGAAAAGAATAAAGAAACACACAGACGGACAGACAGAGAAAAGGAAAGCGAGAGAGCGAATTCTATAGTAGTTGCAGTGCTAGTAATAACGCGATGCCACTTGTGACGTTTGTCTTAGTAGACGCACAATGATTATTAGAGGTAGCGTACATATATTAAAGACACTTATCTTGTCAAATGTAGCCATAAATATATTTCCTGTAACAGATGTTACTTTGACGTTTTGCAAATGAGCCATCTGAAACTTCTATACGATTAAGTCTAATATTTGCTCATTACCTTCTCATACTTTTTTACTCTCTATCGTGTACTTTGCGTTTTTTGTTATTAGAAATTGGTTTGCTCTCTATCTCTCTCTCTCTCTCTCTCTCTCGTTCTCTTGCTCCGATTGTTGCAGCAGAACGGAGTATGCATGCATTCGCGTTGTTTTCAGGCATACAAAGACAAGCCGCAACGGCGACGGCAACTATTATACTACCACGAATGAATATATAAATAGAATGAGAGAGAGAGAGAGAAGAAATAATGTAGTGTGAGTAGTGTATAGTAAAATTGTCAAATAGATTTCGATGGTGCACACACACATGCATATATAAACTTGCCTGCTCTGATTGAAGTTATTTATGTACTTTGAAATTTATAAATATTTACAAGAATGATTTATGATAGGAAATTTTCATTCTAATAGTTATCTTCTGTTATTTAAGAAGTTCTATTTAAAAAAAAATTTATGTTCTTATCTTATGATGACATAACCTTTTATTTTCTTGTAATAAATATGTTTATTTAGCTAAAAATATACCAGAAAAAAAATTGCTTTATATCATGCCGAGTTACGCCTCCTCGCTTATTATAACTATTCTCGTCTGTCTGCCTCTCTCTCTCTCTCTCGTCTTCGATGTCTGTCTTTTTCATCGTTTATTACTTTTGTTGTTGCCAATCAGCAACAATTTGTACGTCGTTATCTTCATTGCCTAGTCAATCTAATTTTGACTTATCTTTAATTACTTTTAGATCTAATACAAAACAAAACCGATGTTCATGGACGTTAGCAACTGATCATCAGTTGGTGCATTCGTCTATTTCTATTGTTAGCCGCTTTGTTCTACAATACTTCTAATAATACTTCTAGTCTTTATTTGACAATTAAATACAAGAACGTTCATATACATTGCCAATGTGTTCTATCGGTCGTACAACTCACGTTCCATCGCCATTAGTAAATGCTTCAATTGATAATACACATTCGTCATCGCCAATAATGTCGAATGATATTGAAACGAATATTGAATCGTCAACATCAACACCTGAATTAAATTTGCTACTGGTAAATTAAAAAACAAAAGAAATTGATTTATTTCGATCATTATTTTCTTTTTTTTCTTTGTTAAATCTAATTAGGATAAATTAACTGAAATACTTCGATTTCGTTCGGGTTGTCGTCGACATTTAGGTGTAATACAACAGGAAAAAGACGTATCGCCATCATCACCTACAACAAATCTAAAGCGTTTACGATCGAGTAGTATCGAACCATTACATAATACAATCGATATTTCTTCTATGTCATTAAATAATTCATTAATATCAACAGGTGCATGGAAATCAACAAATATGCATAATAAATCATCAATGTCAAATCGTTTTCAACATCATCATCATCATAAATATCATGTAGGTTTATCGAACAATATTAATAATTTCGAGAAAAAACGTCGTCTACCATGTTTATTACAACGATTAATTGATGAAGGAAATTTAATTAAAGAAGCTGTAAGTCGTCTTAAAACACAACGTTTCTCACAGACACTTAAATTACAAGAAAAACAAAATCTACTTTATAATCCATCAACACCAAAAACAACAAAAAAATCGTCGATACAAAGCCAAACAAATTTCATGACACGTTTAACACCATCATCATCAATAAATATAACTATACCTCAACCATTAAATGATTCTCCAATACAAACAACATCTTCACCCAATCGTAGTATATCATGGTTTTTATCATCGAATGTATTTGGTGTTAATGCATCAACAACAAATCATAGTAGTGAAAGTGGATCACCACTCCGTACATATTACTCGTCGAGTACACACGATCGAACACCTATGGAAATTAGTATTCATGATGTATAGAAATCGACTAATTAACCAGGTGAAAAAAAAATGTTTCAAAAAATTTTGTTTTCTTTTTATTATCGAAAAAAATCACAATATATCACTTGTTGTTTTATTTGTTAGTTTTTATTTTCATTGTTTATTTGCCTTAATGAGTAACAGACAATGTCTGTCAAGTATTTATTTCGTTCTCTTATGCCCGACATGTGTCTGTTTCGTGTATTTGGCTACGAACGTCTCAATTTTTTTTTTCTCTCTCGTCTTCATTGACTATTAATTGGTTTTTCTTTTGTTTGTTAAACATACATGATTATATAAAAATCCCGCTGAGCAAATTTTCTCGCCGGTTTCTTCTCATTCATCATTTTTAATATGGAACATATATATATGTATGTATGTATACATTCCTTTGTTTTTTTTGTTTACGATTGTAAATTGCATTGCAAACTGTATCAGCATTTTGATTTTATGTAACTGTTAATACTGTATCTGAGCTATTTTGATAAGAGTAAATCAGTATTAGCTTGTCATCATTATCATATATTTGTTTCCTATTGACAATATAACATAGAAATGAATGAACCGGTTGCTTTTTTTTATCTGTCACTAGGGAAAGAGTTAGTCACTTTCGCTTGCGCGTCTCTGTTCACTTCATATCTCAGGTATTTGTTCGGGTTCTCTTTGTTCGCTTGCTTCTTACTAATGATATTGTTGTTCATTTTTTTTTTCTTTAAAAACTAACTATTTGTTTTGTTTTTGCTACTATTTTATCTTTCGTTCGTCGTTAGTTCCGCGCGAGTAATAAACTACGAATTTTGTATTAAATTTATGTGCAAGACTATAAATATGTGTTGCATACTAGAAATCAGACGAAAATAAATTTGAAAAACAATCATTGACATGTGATTTCTCTTTTTATTAAAATTAATTCGATTAGAATAGAAAAATAAAGAAACAACGGATGTCGACAGATGATCACCGCATATACTTAGACATGCAATGTATTGTATATGCGGATCATGCATACTCATTGTCGAGTTGGATCAAAGAGTAAAGTTAGACAGGCGAATTCGACGAGAATAGAATAAATCATGTGATCTTTTTCTCTGACTGCTCTTTTATGTTCGATGAATCATTGACATCATTTTTATTAGGATCATCATGATAACGAGTTCCACAGATTAGATCCCACAGTGCCCAGTAAAGACCGTAATTAAAATTTTGTAAACGACCTTTACCTATATGTAGAGATAAAAGAGTAGCAAACAAAAGAATTTAATATCATCTCATTATCATATGTAAATAGAAACATTACCTTTGTTATGATGAGCATAATGATGATTTAAATCTCCTAAACGTCCGTCATGAGCGGCGACTAAATACCAAAAGAATTTAATTCAATAGATTAAGTATAAATAGACTTACTAGCAAAACACGAAGTAAATAAACCGAAAAATGCTAAAGCAATCGGATGAACAGGCATGACAAGTACTGTTAAATAATGACCAACCGGACCTTGTTATTTTTTTGAAAAAATAAGCAAAAAATTCAATTTTATCACATAAAAACTCTATCATACCTTGTACAAGACCTTCTAATGGATGAACAGCATCTTGACAAAATGCAGTTGGATTTTTAAATGCATGATGAGTTGTATGAATATGATCCCATAAATATTTCGATTCATGCAATGCACGATGTGTCCAGTAAAACCATGCGTCAAATATCAGAGCATAGGCAAGAACATTAAAAGCAAACCATGACAGTGTATATTGATTGGTAACAAAATAATTTGTCGTCCATAAATATGGTTCAATAAAATACATCCATGCTACAGCGTATGTTGTGTTTCCTAGGCGAAAAAAACACCAAGAATATTTTAATTCTTTGTAAATTCATTTCGTATAAAAATACCAAACATAGCACCGATTCCTAATGTAATTTCTTTTCGTATTTGTCGGTTTCGTTGTTGCCGTTGTTCATTTGTTAACGAATCAGATTTGAAACCTCGTGGGTTTGTATATTCTAATATTCCAGCTGTTAATATATATTGAAATGTATATGAAGCAAACACGAACACATTTACAACAAGATAATCATTAAATGATGTCATATCAAGTAAATGCTCAGTGAAAACTTTATTCATCTTGATGTAAGGCCAAAACATAGCAGATACTAAGGATAATAATGATAATAGAGCAACAATACATGATCCGATATTATCTTCGATAGCAGCTTTAAAACTTTGTCGTTCAGGTGGAAAATCTGCTTTGGCTTTCATGACAATATATCAGTACGATCTTACTAGATAGAATAGAAAAAGTGCATATAATTTCATATCAAAAGACATTAGATAAATAGACGAATATGAATCAACAGAATTTGCACTTTTGTTAAATTAAACTTATGAATATATACAATCGCGTTCTGAGTATTTATCAAGAAAACATAGAGCTATGGCACACTTACAGTATTCAATCGTTTATTCTTTCGTTATTGCTTTTTTTATTTGTTCGTCTTGTATCAACTCTGGAATATAATAGATAGAAATCGAAATGAAGATGAAGATAAATAGAGAACCTAAAAACGATGAATGACTCTTTTTTTCGTCCTTTTATATTTGTTTAGGACAACTAGATAGCAATTCATTAACACGTGTCCTACTCGTCAGCGCATGATGAAAATCAACGAATTCGACTTCGTACAATGTTCCATTGTTATGTCATCGCTTTATTTTTACATTAAGATAATCACTGTAAATATTGCATTATTTCCTCTTCAGAAATGTTATCTACTATTTATGATATAAGAAACGAAATTTCCTTATTCTACGCACACGAAGATGTTTCATTGGAGTTAAGTATTATAATGTATGAGTTGTTGGCGTGTTCATAGAACACGATTTGTACTCAAAATCAATATTCCAACACAAGACGAACTGCTGTTTGGCGTGAAAACAGAGTTGTGTTTTTGTATGAAATATTTATTTAGATTAAATCAAATTTCAAGATTTTCAAAAACGAAGAATTTTATCAACAAGTAAATGTTTTTTTTACATAATTTAATTAAATAAAAATTTGGCTAGCAAAGATAATTTTTGAATATCTTGTGCGTTTTTTAACCTCGAAAAAACGATGATAGCCTTATGGTCAGGTGATATTTGTTGTCATAGATGTGTCACTTTTAATGAATCACAAGGACAACGCTATTTGTCTTTTCAGTGCATGGCGGCATAATCAATAGATGGTATGGAAGTGGTGTTTCTCTTGGATAACGAACTGGTTTTTCTTTTACATTGTCATAGTCTCTGTTAAAACAAAAAATAATCATTTTTTTTAGTTGAGTACAGTGATTCAAGTCTATTCATTGTTATTGACTTGTAAAAATAGTACTTTATTCTCCTCTCTCTCTCTATATATATATATATATATTTAAAGAGCAATCTCAGTATTGTCATCTTGATAGTACTTAACAATCTTATACAAGGTTATCGTTAGAAAATAAAAACACATATTTCATTGTGTGAAAGCGAACACAAATTCATATAAATATATTAGATAAGAACTCTACGTAATTGTTCCAACTACAGATATAGACAAGCACGATGTTCTTGATGATATTTTGAATGACCACAAATCATTAAAAATCTCACGTATAGTGCTATGATTGATTTAGTATTTGGACGCAGCATAGCACGTTACGAGTCACGACAGATGTTTCTGTTACATAACAAACTTGATTGTTGATAAGAGAATATAGTTATAAATATGTCTATTTTTCTTAATAACATTCATATTGCAGATCTATTAATACTAATTTTAGTGCCAGATATATTTTATGTGAATGTCTTCAGCAATAATGATAAGTAACGTGATAAAAAATGGACTCGAAACTTTTTAATGACGGAAATAATTGAATGATTCTATCAACAGACTGCACATGTTCAATTTAACTTGTGAGTATTTTCTCCGTCAATAGTATTTGAGAAGATAAAAGAAAAAGAAAATACTCGAATTATTTTTTTTACATCAATTCATAAACCATTTGTCACTGACAACAATTTAATTGAACGTTTTTTCTATAGTTTTCTGCGCTGATTGATCATGAAAGTTGTAATCGATTAAAATTTCTCTACCGACTTTTATACTTTCTCTCTCTTTGAGAGGGGTGAATTTTAGGTATTTTTAATAGGAAAGATCTACCAAGCGGTACTCAAGTAAACACAGTGCGGTAACAATTCACTAGATCCTGTTTCCTTTTTACATAGAAATATATTTACGTATGTGTATTTCCGGTTACATGTGCATCATTAAAAAAATTATTTTTACGCATAAGTACTATATTAGCAGTGTCACGCTCGGAAGTGTTTCTGCTCGGGAGCATATTTATAAGCGGAAATGTAGTGTCTTGATATTTTTGATGTGTAAAGTTCAATGAAGCTCATTAGATTTTATTTCTGAAGTCATTCATGAATAGAGGAACGACCGTAATTATACTAATGGTCACTTCAATGGTCTGTTAAACAAAGGATTCAGTCATTGTGAAAATCACAAATGAACTTATATATTCTGGATCCAGTGGAAAATGTTTGATGTCAATTATTGCGTTTCTTTTCCTGTGTGAGTAATTTATTTTGATAAATGTCCGATTCACTTGACACTAATATGTTGAACAACTATTTTATTTAACTGTATCGAAATTGCTTTGTCTACTTTTTTTTCTTTCTTTGATATTCAAGTTTTATATTATAACATGGATAGCTGCATTGTTAGCAACCACATGCCATTGAGTAAAAGTTCAACTATTATATGTAAATATGTTAAATTAGATAAATGTTTGAGAATGGATATTGATGGGACTTATAGATAATCTAATCCATTGTAGTTCTCGAGAAGCCATCCATACAAAATTACTTGCATATTACTATTTGCTCATCTGCTTTGTTCATTTTGAATTAATTCACTTGAGAATGAACAGCCTATTTTCGTTACAGATTGCTTCAAAATATTCTCGAAGACGAGTCGGATTTATTTCCAATGTTAGTCTTTTTAATGTTTTCTACCGTTGTAAACGGTTCCTTCGATTGAATTGTAATTTCTTATTTTTTTGCTTCCTATGAATAGAAATCGTCTATATTCTATTGCTACTATAAAAATGTTACAGCACTAAAAAATAATTCAATTTCTTCTACAATGTTAAAATTTGATCGACTAAAGAGTTTGACTTAGCAGTAAATTCAACTTTTATGTCTTGATTACATCAAAAATTATGTTTCTTTGACCTAGTCGAGAACTGATATTTCAGATGTTATTTGTTTCTGATCCAGATGACCTTGTCTCATCATGTTTTCCTATTGCGATACCAAAAACACTCTGGGTAATAATTGATTTAACCAATCTCAAAGAAATTATCATTTCTATTCTTTATTTTTATTAGCTGATTTGACCTTTACTTAGAAAAAAAAGTAAATAAATAATGACAAACAAAAAAAAATGGAATTGCAGAGCATATATATTGCCAGATAGATACGACTGAATGTAAGCTTTACCTATACTAATACAATTACAAAACAAATTGAACATAAAAATAAGATATGGAGAAAAATAAAGAGAGATTCGCTGATTTTTTTTGTTCATGAGAATGAGAAATATAATCACCTTAAAAATAAATTAAATCGGTAATTCAAATTGAACACCTATGGAAGCTGATCGAGCCAAACTAACTATCTGTGCAAGTTTGACTACCTAAAATGAAAGACAACATGTTTTTAACGTCATCTTTAGAATAGTTAATTATAGAGAAAAATGATAGAAATCTTACCAATCGAGCTCCGTCGTCCAAATCATCACAAGCAAGAATTTTAAATTGACTATTGGCTAGAATTGCTTTAGCATCATCAACTCGGGTTCCTAGACAACGAACAAAGTCAATTACTATTCCATGAAAATATAGTTGTTAAAAAAAGCACTATCAACCTTGCAATCGCACGACTATCGGAATAGCTAATTTGAGCTCTTTGGCTGCTGCAACGATGCCATGAGCAATAGTATCGCATCTCATAATACCTCCGAATATATTAACAAATATGGCTTGAACCTAGGTGAAATTTACAAATAGATGAATCAGTCTATGATTATTTGAACTCACTCTAGGATCGGCTGTAATTAATTCGAATGCATCTTTAACTTGTGCAGCTGAAGCACCACCACCAACATCAAGAAAATTAGCTGGACTTCCACCATATAATTTAATAATATCCATAGTGGCCATTGCTAAACCAGCGCCATTGACTAAGCATCCGATTTCACCATCAAGACCAATATAGTTTAGATTTGATTCTTGTGCTTTGACATCACGCCAATCGCTTTGAACGTTATCTTTTAGATCGAACACAGCGTGTTGCCGAAATTCTGAATTATCATCTACATTAATCTTACAATCCATACCTATGTAACAAATGTGTAAGTTCATTCGTTCACTATGCAGCTTTGAAAAATCAATTAAAAAACATTCTCTTATTTTGATGTACCTTAGTTTCACTACGATTAATAATTTTTAAAACTCCGAGCAGTCAGTTCTGAAGTCAAGTACTGCGCTTTGTTGACTAAAAAAGACTTACTTGAACAGGATTAGATTATTTGAAAAATTTAACTTGACTCCTCATTAGCGATACTAATGAAAGTAATTCGAGAACTGACAAATCAGACTTTCGGGTAACGCCCGGTTTCAAACAAAATATTCATTGTATTGAGACTGTTCTTGAACGCTTTTGTCGCAAGTGTTTTGAGATTTACTTGCTAGATTCTAATTACTAGTAAACTCAAACATGCTCATATAACAACGCTAATATTTGTTCGGCACACGATAACTTACAATAAATTTTTCCATCAGCTGCTTCTGTCAATGGATTGATTTCTAGTAAAACAATATCTTTCGCAATAAATAAATTGTATAATTTCATCATTGTATCCGCAGCCTAGAGAAATAAAAATAAGATTCATCGATATAATTAAAAAATAAGTTTTGCTTCTTCATTTTAACCTCTTTAAGAGCATCATTACGAAATTGTAGTCTTGTAGCAATGGCCAATGCATCTTCATATTGAAGCCCTTGAACAACGTCGATTGGATGACAAATAATTGCTTCGGGATGTTCAGCAGCAATTTCTTCAATATTCGTACCACCTTGAGTTGATGTAATAATAACAGGACCCGAGAAACGTCGTTCTAATGCCACTGGAAGATATTTAATTTTACATATCAAACAAAGAGAATGCATCAAATTTTAAACTTACGTGCGAAATAATATTCACGTCGAGTAAATAGTTTTTCACACATAATTAATTTTGTAACAGGTTTTCCTTCTCGGCCAGTTTGTTTCGTATATAAACGGTGGCCAAGCATTTTTTTGGCAACTTGTTTTACTTCATCAGGACTTTAAAAAAAAAGAATAATCAATTTATTTTCATTTTTCTGTCCAACAAAAAATCATAATACTCACGAATAAGTCATTTTGACACCACCTTTAAGTCCGCTATCGAACGAGCCTTTACCGCGACCACCAGCGAGAATCTGAGCTTTGACTACGAGATCATTACTAAGTTCTGAATGAATCACATAAAAATTAAGAACAATTGAATGTACTATCTTTCAAAACAAACCGTGACTTGACGCAATTTGATACGCTTGATCAACTGATTCAGCTACACGAAATTTTGGTACACGAATACCTACTTCTTGAAGTAATCCCATAGAAACATACTCATGAAGTAACAAATAAGAACGTTTTTGAGTTAGAAAAATACACTGGTTTGATAGTGGAGCAAACTAGAGATAGTAATCAAGTGTTAATTAACTATTAGTTGTTTTTCTTAAACACGTAACTCACTTTGAAAATACTATTTCTAATCAATGCCATTATTGTCTAGTAAAAATAAGCAAAGCTACTCGAGATCAATTTACATAAAACCAAGTTTTAATTGACTTTAAGAAAAAGCAATACTTTTTCTTCGGCAATCAAAACTCGATTTACTCTTTTATTATTCTTCTCGAACTACTCAATATATCAGGAATGTCGTATTCGCCTTTCTCGTCGCCAATCACATATTTATACAAGAGGTCGCACAATGTCGAACATAGTTATATTGGAACCGTCGCATTCCAAACACTACAATGTATTTTGTTCGTAAATTTTCTATTTTCGTTCCTTTCCAGCTTGTTTGATATAATTTCTCGAGCGATGATTGAAGCTCGCACCATTCTCATCGTTAATTACGTTTTCAAATGCAGCCACTTTTCAGTTAATCAAAATAGATGATCTTCCAGCTTTTCTGTTTTTTTGTTTATCGACTAGTCAACATCAATTAGTACGTAATTTTGCGGCTTAGTTAACATTTTTTTGCACATAAGCAACTGTAGCTTGATATGGATTATGACTTTTACCCTTGCAGTTTTAATAGAAATAATTCGAAGACATAATTTCTATGTAGAAACTTGTACAAACTGAATTTCTAGAGTTTAACAGACATGAATAATGCCATACAGAGCTGCCCTTATCACTTTTTTGAGTGTTAATTCAATCAGTTAAGTATTCATTGATGAAATGGTAATCGTACTCTTATCCTTCGATATATCTTTGTTATAATTAATCAAAAAAGACATAATGTCTCATTTTAGTAATCTAATAAAATTCAAGTCATAAATCGTTTCACTATACGACTTACTTCTCGAATGTGCGTAGAAAGAACCAGCTTCTATTCAAAGAGTTTGTCTAAAATGGATTGGTTAAAATCATTTAGAATTTTTATATTACTTTAGTATACACCATTACTATTCTTCCATAGTTATTTTAACAATGAAATTATTGCATTCAATTGGTCTAAAACTTCTCTGTTCGATTTCATGCAACAGATTTTTACCCATGAGTCAACATGACTATAATCATTAGCAATACTTGATATTTTAAAATCAATAGCTTTGATTTCTTCTAGAAATAAAATTAGCTTATAGTTCATCTATGAGTTAATTATACGAATTAAATAATTTATTCTTTTTATTAGTTAGTGTTCAATAGGTTTTAATTATTAAATAATCAACATAGAGAGGACATAATTTTTTTTTCTGTCATCAATGATTAACGTTTTTTTATGTTGTGCGTCATCTGCCACGGCACATTTTGCATCTTATTTTTCAGCCTCATCTGGTGCTTTTTCTACCACTGTATAAACAAAAATGAGAATGAAGCACTGATAGGAAATAACGAATTCTATCAGATAGACTTGTTTGTATATGTGTGTGTGTGTGTGTGTGTGTCCGTGGAATAGTAGAAAGTTGATCTCATCATTACATCGGTATTTATAATCAGTGTCAATTTTTTTTGTACATCAGTTAACAACAATATTACCGTATAATGTTTTTCTCATTCGATTCTAACACATAGTTGATGCAGTATTCGTAGTCATTCTTAAACTCAAATGTCTCATTTCTATATCAATCATGCGTAGTGCAATACGTTCTGATTCATATGCAGAATCTGTTAAACAAGAAATTCATGAATCAACTAGAACATCAAAACCGTCGAATAGACGATTAAAAACCAATGATGATGTTCAACAACGATCGCTTTATTATCCATCTGGCAATTCGTTACCTCCAAGTGCTCGATCATCTGTCCGTGGATCAACATGTATGTGATTATATGAAATAAATTAAAAAAAAGTCCTTTCTTTTTCCTTATGCTCATCAATTTACTATTTATGTGCATCTTTGTAATAAAAATATATGAGAGGGTACACTTATAAGGGCCTAAATATATTATGCTTGAATCAACGTTAATTTTACAATTGTTGTGTATCTGTTTGTAGTGATGACTTCATTATTGGATCATCCGGATTTTCAAAAACGACGACAGATTGAAAATACCAATTCAAAACAATTGAGTCCTTCTCCGTCAACAGTAAAACCACCACGTGAAGTTTCTGTCCGTGTGAAATTTATTCGTCTTGGTGAAGTAAGTTGATAGTTTCTATTTTCTATTGTTGTTTTTTTTATTCATTAAAATCCGTGAAAGGTAATTACATTAGAAGAAAAATTTTATGCTGAAGTTGTTATTGAAGCCCGATGGTTATATGATCCAGAAGCAGCTTCATGGAATCCAAATCTTTACGTTAAAAATGCACTTGGTGATGTTAAACAAGAAGTTGCTCGTGAATTAGTTGATAATTTAGATGAACCTGTTTATATTGATAGCAGAAACTATGATATTATTTACGTATGGGAAATACGTAAGGTTGTGGGTACATTCTGGGAAAAACTTGAATTAAATAGTTTTCCAGTTGATGTACAACAACTTTCACTGCAGATTGTTACAAGATGTTCGGTCGACGAATGTGTTCTAGTTGAAAATCGTTTTCAACCATCGATGGTCAACCGAGAAGCTTTTCTAGGTAATTTTAATTAATAGAACTCAAGTTAGTAAGATTCCTAAGAAACAATTTTATTTCTATCGTCTTAGCTCAACAAGAATGGTTTCTCTACGAACAAATTGAAACACGTTCAACGATAACAATGGAAGATTTTAGTTTTCGACCTATTCGACAATCAACATATCTCGGTAGATTTTTATAGAATTGAAAAGTACCTTTTCTTTTTTAAATCGCACATAGTTCTCTTAGTTAACTTCTATGCAACAGATGTTCTACTACTCGTAATAACTCAACCGTTTAGGTCTTATTTTTGCTGAGTTTGTTGAAGAAAAAGGAAAGGTTAGTGAAGTGAAACATTGAGGGTGTGATTGTGAATAATAATGAAGCTTTAGATAGAAACAAATAGACAGAGATCACGAAGTTGAATTCGTTCATCAATTTTATAGAAAATAAATGACAATTTGAAATAATCAAGGCTAAAATGATTCTAATTATTTTTCTCATAGACATTTATTTTTTTAGTAACATGCTGTGTTGCCCGCCGACCGGGTTATTTTTATTGGAATGTTTATTTACTTATTTTTCTTATTACACTCATTGCACTAACTGTCTATAGTGTTGCACCTGAATATCCACAAAGTCGTCTTCAGATTACATGTCTGTTTATTTAATTTTCTATAATATTAATGAAAATATTGTCTCATCTAGGTACACTTTTACTAACTTCAATTATGTTTCGTTGGTCCGTTTCACGTCTTCTTCCACCTGTATCTTATTTGACATTATTAGATAAATATACGCTTATATCATTAGTTTTCATATCGCTTAATTCCATATGGCATTCAATAATCGGTTTTCTTATGAGACATATGAATATATCAAACGCCGTCGATTATTATGTACTTGGTCTATCGACAATAATTTTTCTTATCTATCATTGTATAATGTTTGTTTCATTATATCAAGCACTGCGTCGTCGTCAAATAATTCTCGAAAGCGATCGTAAATATTCCACGAAACTAGCAGGAATGTTTGAAACATTTGCACAAGGTCATCATGCGGTACAACATTTTAAAGACAGACAAAATTCAAGTCATGTGTCTCTCTTTGTTTGATTAATAGATTGTTTTTTGTTTTTTTATTTGACAAAAAAGAAGAAATCATAAGTTACAATGAACACTATACATATTACTGTCGTCGTTTATATAGACATATAAGATTATTATTTGTAGTTAAACATAGATAATGTTCATTTAGACTAGTTGATAAAATATTCGAAATTTCGTTTTGTTCACATTTTATTTTATATTGTTTAGTTTTTAAAATTGATTCTTTTGTTTTATATGTTTGAATTTCATGATTAAAAAATGAGCCATCATTATGGCCAACAATACATTCAAACGATTCAGTAGCTGAACTATTCTTTCGTTTATTAACTGGAAGCAGAGTTATTTTCGTTGGCATATGTCGAGAAGGATTTGATATTAAGATAATAATATGTAATTGTTGATCTTTAAGTGATTGTTCAAGATTGAAACAACAAATTTGATCGAGACCAAGAATATTCATTGCAATAAGATGTGTCGAATTATTAATTATACGAAATGATTCAACATGTTCACTAGCAGCCCATATGGATTTAGGAAATGCAAGTTGAATAGGTGATTGTTGTTGTTTTTCTTTATATTTAATAATAAAAAGACCTGAAGTTGTACCAACGAGAAGAACGATATTATCTTTCGACAATGGATAGAAAAGTAAATCAGTTATGTTAACAAGTGGACCTTGACCACTGTAAAGATTATACATATGCGTAGTTGGAATTTTATTGATAAAAACTGATGAATCCACATAATCAAATTGTGCAGCTGGTTTCTTTTGTTTACGAATAAACGATTGTAGTCGATCGATATATGAACGAATATTAATAAAACGAACGATATGATCATAGCCAATGGCTAACATACATGGATTACTTGAATGCCAAGTTAAACAGCTAATCGATGAAACCTGTGAATACGAAAGAAAATAAATGCGATCGATTATCGGATTTCTTTTTATTCAAATTTCAGGCACATTTCACGTATTAATTTCATCTCATAAAGACTTGAATAGGCACCCTTGTTTCGTGTTGATGTGATCTCCCTAACTAGATAATTTATTTTTAAATCACTTACAGACAGTTCAATATGTCCGAACATAATTTTCCATTGTGGTGATAGAAGATAAATATGGCCACTTGTTGATCCAACAGCTAATACATTCAATGTCTCATTAATATTTTCAATTTCAATCCAACATAAACATGAAAAATGTTCTGCATTTGACTTTCTATTTTTATCCTTTATCATACGATTAGTTGATGTTGCTGTCGATTGTAATGTATTAACTTCGAAGAGATGTGTTATTTCACATGTTTTACAATCAATAAAACACACTTTGTTACCGCCACATGTTGCTAATATATGATTCGATGTATTATTTGGTTCGAATGCACACATTGATACAGATATTGTTGTTAAATCATCATTAGATTTATGATGACAACGAAAACATTTTATTGGTTCAAACGAACTTTTTAGTTTCTCTTTGATATTCATCGATCGATTAAAATCATCACTTAAATATGTTTTAAAAGTTGACTTAACCCGAGCATCAAATTCGTTCATCTTTTTCTCAATAAAATAATTGCCTAATGATGATAAATGAAATTCAAAAAATATGTTTTCTTTTTCAATGAGTTTTATTATAGATCGACGAAAATCATCTAGTGATTTTTTACTATTCTTTTTATTTCTATCATGACGTGACAATGACCATAAAGAATCCATGTTTGCTTGAATTAATAATAATAATAATTGGTCAAATTTTAATCGATCACTGTGAATTTGTTCTCGATCTACATCAATTAAATGTTCTAATGTTGGACAAATATATAATGATAGAAATCTTTCATTATTTCTAAGTAAATTATCGGTTATGTTTAAGGTATTTAAATATTTGAAATCTTTAAGAAATAAAAGTGATTCTAATTTATTATGGCTTAAATTTAAATATTTGATACAGTTTTGAGATAATTTTGACCAATCAGGATTTATTGATGTTAATTGATTGTAAGATAAATCGAGAGAATGAAGATTAGGAAATTTTTCAAATGGAAATGAATCGATATTTGCTAATTGTAAATTTGATAAATTTAATTCTGTTAATTGATCATTTGGAATTAAGGTTGGTAGGCATTTACAAGATGTTGAATAATCCTCGTGATATTGTTTATCTGACGCAATCATCATATAGATTCTAAAATTGTTATAAAAATTTACTCGACGATATGAAGACTAGTAAAAATAAGAATAAAATGATCTACAAAAGATCTTAAATGTTCTAACATCATCTTCGAATGTCTAATGAAAAAATGTGATTATGCCGCCGCTGGTGATGATTCATATATTTCGTTACAGAGGGTGTTAGATACTAGATCTGAACAAGAAATAGTGAAGTAGTTGTAAAACGTGTATTAAGTAAAATTATTCTACGTGAATCTTATTAGACATTTGAAAATATTATTTATTATTCATGAATATGATTTGTCACACCTATACATATACTTTAGTTAGTGATCTTGTTCACTATATGAGTCATAGCAAAGTAATTTGAAGGATGAGATTTTATAGGCAACTCATATTTGAACTAGTAATAACACAGCTCGCTGCTCCAATGGCATAATCATCAGAATGAATTGAGAGTGTTGTCCAAATAAATATTGTATTTCTCGAAAAGATTAAGAACCAGCGACTGTTTTTTCAACCAACTAATAGAGCAAAGAAAAAACACTCTGCTTATCATAAGATCATAAATTCGAAGACAAACATTTTCCTTTCAGAATCGTAGGCAATAGGATAAGATAATGTTGATTTTGTATCATCATAGCCGCCAACAAGAAAAATTTTATTGTCAAATGATACTACAGCGCAATCAAGTCGACCTGATCGGAGACGTTTAGCAAGTTTCCATACGTTTGTTTTCGGATCATAGTATTCAATCGAACGGATTGGTCTAATAAAATACAAAAATTCATTTGTATTTTTTCAAGCCATCCAGCGATTCAAATTTGATTATTCAACATGCCACATCCAAAATAGACACGCTGTTCTAACATTGGTGGTATAGATTGCTATTTATTTTGTTTGAATGTTGTTAATAATGATCGATTCATGAAATAAACCCAATTTATTGATATCAACTGTTCGTTTTCAAATGGATGTGGCAATGAACCACCTGAATGTTATGAACTGCATTTCAGTTTCATAGTTTTATCTAAATGAAAACCAGCACCACCAATAGTTAGGAATTTTCGGTGGTGGCAACTAGAATGATCGAGAAAAATAGATGATTAGAATATTATTTCTAGAGACATTAATCCAATAGAGTTGGTGTTGAGTCAAACAAACGACTAGACTTCGTAATTGTTTGATCTGCAAAAAACTGGCAAACGATTGCCTAAAAGATGAAATCGTGGAATACGAAAATCTTCTTATTTATAAGTTTATACAGTGAAAAATGGTTAAAAATTTACCTTAGATTGTGAAGATCTGTCTTTTTCTCGTCGACTTTCAACTTGATTATTGACTTTATCACTAATACGCATAAATATATGTAAATAGAAAAACTTGATATTGAATTTACTTTAGTTTTTTTATTAACCATTGTTTAACAATCGGATTATGTAATATTTCATAGTTGATCGCTAAAATTTCTTTTAATGATATATAACTTAAATTTTCCCAGCGAATTTTATTTAGCAGCTCAAAAATAAGATCTTTATTTGATACATGATTGCATGATAACCATTGTAAAGTTCGATCGAATACAAGAGATTCTTGTCGTTTTTCAATAGTAACATCCGAAAGAATTTGATTTAACATCCAATAAGCAATATCAATAAATTCTTTTGTTTGAATACATTCATCGATAGATTGAATTAGATATTTATGTGCTAAGCGATAAACTTCGGAAAGATTATGTTTACAGGCTATATCTAATATTCGAAAAATTGTTCGTTTATTAATTCTCGAAAGATAAGCGATACATAAATCAGCTAATTTTCGAATGTCTAATTCTTTAGCACAAGTTAAAATATCATCGATACTATATATGGTGAGTATTATGTTATTGGTATAGAGGTAATTGAGAATGAGTTGTAATGATTTATGCGTTGAGTGATGAAGATGAACACGAGTAACAAAATCATTTTTATGTTTATGAAAAACTTTTCTAAATAAAAATTTTTATACTAAATTGAGTATACCCTCGAATTAGTGTAACTATTTATTTTTTTATTAACAATGAAAAATACAAATCGTATCTCTAATAGAGAACTCTGTTTATCAACCAAACACCCTCGTGGTTCTTTTTCGATGGATTATACTCTTTATTGGTCTCTTAGCAATGAAAATGATCATGATCAAAATAATTTTGGTAGATTGTTCTCATGTCTTCGTTCGTAATAGAAATTTATTACTCTGAATAAACTGTATTGGAAATGTTTCCTCAAGAACCGATGAATCATGTTCGTATTCGAATCGATTTTTTCCTGAATTGACGGACTTTCCATTAGTTTTTGTGTGCTCAAAAAACCCAAAAAAAAAAGATTTTCTCAGAATTATCCACAACATATATAAATCGACTCAGTTTTTAACGCTGATTCCGAATCTGATACTAGTTTTGAACTAAATCGTAGTTTTCTAACAAAACATCGCCTGAAAACGGTCTCAAAATGCACAAAAAATTGCATCCAGAAACCAAAGTGTCTAGTTTCTCATGATAATTTTGGTGTTCAGACATTCTAGAATGGCTCATATGTCCCATGTATTTTTTACAGTACACATAACTCTCGGATGAAATCCGAAGTTTCCACATTTATTACATGTTAAAAATACATCAAAGCCTCCTCTAATGAATACATAGAAATCTATAATTATGTTAACGTGCGACGATACTAAATCTTACTTGAATTTCTGACTAGACATTGCTAATACTAATCGATGAGCTAAATATTCGCTACCTTGTACAATGAGTAATAAATCACAAAATTGTGAAGATTTCCACATTTTTTCAAGGACCTTTTTTGACAGAACATTTTGATTTGAATCAAAGAATTTTTTTATTAATTTGTTTTCAAATAAATGATAGTTGTCTGTGAATTTTCTTGTTGATAAACGATCGTAGTTTGAATTTTTTACAAAATTAAAACATTGATATGTATTTACATTATGCTTTGATTGTATTGAATGAAGAAATTGTTCTTTTAAATTAATAATACTGTATGAAACTCGAAAAGGTTGAAAATGAACATAAGATGATTGATGTAAGCAATCAATAGACTGTGATAAACGATTAATATTTATCTTGGAATTTGTACTACTACTACTACTATTATTATTATTAGTACTAATCATAACAAAATATAAGAAAAATCAAATAAGCGCAAAATCTGTCGAAGAAAGAAAATTGTTTTGTTTTTATTTGTATGCATTCAGTAAATCTTTTAAAATCGGATCATTCATACAACTTTCAATAAATTTATATCTCGTAATGCGACCTCTTCCTTTATCATCGTCTAATCTTGTTATAAGATGATCAACTTTTCTTAATAAAACATTATAACTATCCTTATAATTTATTCCTTTAATATTGTATAATGCTTCCATTGTTTTAACTAATTTTAAACGATCTATATAACCTTCTTGATTGTAATCCAATAAAGAAAAAATAAATGAGAGCTTTTCTGTTAGGTCACCTCTTTGTATTACACTTATAGCATGCATAAATTCCATAAAATCAATGATGCCGTCACTATTGAGATCATAGATACGAAAAAAACTTTCTGTTAAACGAATTACATCACCATTAGAATGTAATTGATTAAAATAGTCGATAAAAATTGGTTTATGAATATGAGCTGTCAAATATGATGATGATTTATTATTATTTGCACCACATTTTTCCATAAAAATACGATACCAATCGAGAATTTCCGATCGATTGAATCGTACTTTGAGAAGTTGTTCAATTTGTTCTTCATTTAATTGTTGTTGGGACTTATTGACAAGTACTTGATCGTTGTTATTTGTAGTTTCACCTATGAACGCAGGAGAACAGCCCATCGACTTGTTCTCAATTAAGTGAAGCGCCAAAATATGTTCGATGATTCATTTTTACTTTGCCGAAAAGCTACAAAAAACAAGTTCGCCTATTTTACGACTCGGGTTGTACATCAGTTTTAGTTGATATTGAAAAGGTTGAAATCGTTGGCCGGCTTTTAAACTATGGAAGATTTTATTCGTTTTGCTAATTTATTTGACTTCAATGATAATTCATAAGACTCTATCTGACAGGGCAGCGCGTTACAAAAAATCATCCGTGCGTCTTAGAAATTC
Source organism: Rotaria magnacalcarata (assembly GCA_900239745.1). Classification (NCBI taxonomy): domain Eukaryota; kingdom Metazoa; phylum Rotifera; class Eurotatoria; order Philodinida; family Philodinidae; genus Rotaria; species Rotaria magnacalcarata. The sequence continues at coordinate 171,889 of OENM01000063.1, forward strand.
AGAATTTTTCTTTAGATTCGCAAATAAAAGTTACCTCAATTATATGAAATATAGCTGAGATAGACATTCATATATTATTAGTTGAATTTCCGACACTTTGTATACTGTAGTAACTAAGAGAAGCAAAAAAAAACTAATGACATCATTATATGATTAGAATATTTCATTTTTAATGAGTAAGAATGTTTTACAGCAGCGGGTAGATGTCATGTCTGTATGTGTGTTTTCGGTAATATTACGCAAAGGTTATTACAAATGCCAATTTCAAAAAGATTATTGACTTTTAAGATATTAATAAAGTGAAATACAGCTAACAAAACTATGTGACAGGTGTGTTTGATTGCCAAAATTATATAATTTATTTTATCCTTGCGCAAATATTGGATCTGAAATCGAAATATTCTTGTACTCAACTAATGATTATTAAAAAGTGGCATTTGAGAATTTTCTAATAAAATCCTATAACCATTAGTATATAGAATCAGTTTTCTATTTACCATAGTTGGTCGTTTCGGATGTGAATTGATCAGAAAAAAATCCCGTTGGTAATAAATCTTGCATTATTTGATTGGCACAGTAAAAATATTCATTCACTTTCTCTCCATACTCGAAAATGCTTGATGCTCTTTTGAAAGAAAAGAGAATGCGATCAGATGGCCGAACGAACATATGCATCAACCCCTACAATGATTTACAATCTCAAATTACAGCAATGTGAATCAATACATCATCATCATTATCATTCATCTATTTTGCTACGTTTATTTCGTCACTGAAAGCGCGATTTTGTTGCACGAGAGAAAAAAATAGTGAATGAAACTTGAATATATTTGTTTTAATGCGCTTGAGAGCTGCGAAAGTATATGATACTTATACACGATAAAAATCTTGAATGATAAATAAATGTTATTCTTATGATATTTTTTGCTTTGTAAAAAGAAAAATTCATAAGTGTATTAATATAAAATTAAGATTAAACTAAACTGACTATTCAGGCAGGAGTAAATTTTACATTTTGTTATTCCTTTTTTTCCGCCGAGAATAATCAGAATTGGTATGAGGGTTTCTTTCTCTGACATTGCCATCAACGATAGTGTGAAGAAAAAAAATTGATTTATTATGGAGAAAGAAAAGAAGAGGAAAAAAAATTCTCGCTAGATAGAAAAAAAAGTAAAAAAGAAAACAAAGCATCCTTCTTCCTTGCAATATAAACGCTTATATTTTTCGTTTTGTTGAATGCAAGACAGTAATAAATAATAGAAGGTAACCATGAGACTAAATCGGGGTCACGATCAGACCATGCAAAATTTCGATGTATTCTAAGACATGGAATATAAGAAGAAAAGAAGAATTGAAAGAGAAAAAATATGAAGAGTATGAACACCTGTAAAAGAAAGGAGGAACACAACATAATGAGAGCACGATGACAGCACTCGTATACTTTACGTACCGCGAATAAGTAACAATATATAAAATCTCAAAGCAAGTAAATTTTAGTTGAATGGTAAAATAAAATGTTGTTGCTAGCTAATTAACTAGTAACTGTTGGTTGTCATTTTATTCATCATTTGTAATTTTTTATTTAGATCGAATAAGATCAGACTAAGTACTTATGGTCAATGCAGTTTACAATCAATAATCGTTTATTGAAAAACAATTGCATATTATTCTTAGCGATATTTTTTATTCTCGAATCTATTTATATAACATTTGTAAAAAAATATGATAATCTATCATCTGATATTAATTTTTCTCAGTTAATAATTTCATCCGAAGAAATCAATAATAACAATAATCATTTGTCGAAAAAGTTCTTTGGATATCTACAACCACACTATCATTCTGTTTCATGTCAAAATTTATATGAACATGATTATAATGAATTTAAGCATGCTCTTGCTCTATTATCTGATTTAAACAATTTAACATCAGTACCTGATCAACGCTACAACATAACAAAAACGCAATGCTCAATTTATCGTGCAGAACGTTTCAATGAACGATATCATCATGAAGATTCGTCGGTTAACCGACAGTTTCCATTAGCATTTACTATTCTTATGTATGAAAATGTTGAACAATTCGAACGTTTATTACATCTTATATATCGACCGCAAAATTTTTATTGTGTACATGTTGATAGCGATGCGTCCGCAAATGTTTTGCAAGCTGTGAAGTCTATCATTCAATGTTTTAACAATATTTTTCTAGCAAGTAAACAAGAACGAGTATTATATGCAACATTTTCTCGTTTACAAGCTGACCTGAATTGTATGCAAGATCTAATGAAATATCCATCGTGGAAATATGTATTAAATGTTGCTAATACAGAATTACCATTAAAAACCAATAGTGAATTAGTTAAGATCCTATCAATTTATCGTGGATATAACGATATTGAAGGACGCTGGAAAACAAAGAATATTGAACGAACAGAATATGTTTGGCAAATTCTCGATACACCTACAGGAAATAATCAGCAGGTACCACAATTAAGAAGAACCAATGCAAAAAAGACATCACCACCAGGCAATGTCGAAATTGTTAAAGGATCAGCTTATGGTAGAGTAATTTAAATATGCATTCTTCATCATTGAAATGTTTACGAGATTTAAATTTTTAGGCGCTTTTTCACGAGCATTTATTGAATTTGTGCAAACAAGTCCCATAGCAAAAGAACTATTAGATTGGTCACGTGATACATACAGCCCAGACGAACATTATTGGGCAACATTGAATTATAATACACATTTAAATTCTCCAGGAGGTTATAAGGGTAAGCACAATTAAGTACAATCATGTAGTAGATGCTGCATCTATACTATAACCCCCTGTAACGCCTTGATGCGGATCAGAGGCGCAACTAATAAAAATGCCAGGTGCCACAGTATTGGTTATGGCAAAATGACAACAATGAAAATAAAATAATATTGAATATTGGATGAAGATCCAATTGTTTATTCAATGAACAGAAATAGTTGAGAATAAGAAGAACTCCACAAGCAATTAGCCGACACGAGTTCGAACGATTGCAAGGGACAATCGAGTAGATTGATTGTAAAGAACAATCAGGTTGAAAAGAAAAAGGTAATATGTAATCGATCAAAAAGATGATTCTTTTTGATAGAGAAGAAAAAGAATAATTAGTATATCTCAGTGAAGAGAGATATATATGTATCAAGAAACTTGATGAGAAGAAAAAGAATGATTAAATTATAAAACTCATTTTTCTGAGTCTAAGCGCGAAAAACAGAAAA
>OENM01000064.1:0-72443 GCA_900239745.1 Rotaria magnacalcarata
AAACTGAAAAAACTGAATCAGCTTGCAAAAAAGAAGTCCATTCGTTTATATTCTCTTGAGTTTATCGAATATTGAGAGTGCTACTCAACGAAAAGTGATATGCGGGAGGACGTAATGTGATTTTATAGTGTGCATAAACAAATCGTTCTGATTGGAAAGGATGACATCAACAACCTATTCATCATCTTAATTTTCAAAAAAAGGAGAATTTTAGAAAATAAATGAGTTTGTATTTTGCAAACATGGTATTTGACTACACTTTATTTAGCATAGATTCGTACAATAGATCGATAGTGCATTTTAATTTTAAGAAGTGTTGCTCTGGCAGATCGTTGTTGCCAACAACCCGCACAAATTCGTCATCACAACATGTATTTAATCAGTAAAGATCATTTACCTCTTGGTAAGTTGTAATAAGCAATTTTATTCATGGAGATGCAGAGTACGAAATCATTTTTTGTCTCTACTCTTCTCATATAAGAGAAGATAGAATGCAAGCAAGTGATGTGTCAGACTGAGAATAATATCATACCCCACATCTTATCGAGAAAGATTGCTTATTATAAACTTACCAAGAAGTAAATAATCTCTACGGATCAAAACACATGTTGCGATGAAGAAAATGTGCGGGTTGGTAGCAACATCGACCTGCCAGAGCAACACTTTCATTTATAAATCAAGAACGAACAATAATGTGATTTTCTCACAACATGTTTTTTTTTATAATCGCGAGAAAAAGAAAACCATGCGCCCCGATGAAAAAATGTCATTTGAGTTTTTCTGATGTTAAATCACGTACCATCGTACAGATAGTTTAAATCAATCAACTTGTTGACTATAATCATCGAAATTTTCACAACGTCTAGCACTGAGTAAACCACATTGAATATCTGCTGAAAAAAATGCGTGCTATGGAAATTGAAGATTTTGTTGACCATTCAATAAAAATGGCACGAATATATTCAGGTCGTGGATCAAAATAGTTAATTAGTTGATTAAGCTAATTAAATGATCAAATAAAAAATTTCGTATGTTAATTCAAGTATATAAATACCGGCACATGAATTATTGGATGATGATATTGTAATGTTTGAATAACGGACGTTTCACTAGAATAAATTCTCGAAGTAGCTGTTTGGAAAGATACAGAATACGAATCAAAGCTACATATATTATATATGCCACACTGANTTTCGTATGTTAATTCAAGTATATATATATACCTGCACATGAATTATTGGATGATGATATTGTAATGTTTGAATAACGGACGTTTCACTAGAATAAATTCTCGAAGCAGCTGTTTGGAAAGATACAGAATACGAATCAAAGCTACATATATTATACATGCCACACTGAAAGTAAATAGTATGTTGTATACTTAAATCTTTTAATGCGCTCATAACCATGATTTTATTATACTATCACTCATTTGAAAGAACGACTACACATAATTTATCATAAACATGTATTGTTTGTAGTCCAACTGTAGCAAGTAAACCTAGCTCAGCAGGTCCCAAAGGAACGTTCTTTTGTAAAGCAAATTCACTCATTTGAATATCATCGTCAATATCTTTATACAAAACCTAATATCTCTTGGTTCAATGAAGATTTAGAAATAATACGCATCCTTTTTTCATCGAAATCATTTTGTTTAGTTGCATATCGTTCATGAACTTGTGTACCATCAATTTGAATAGCAACATTAACAGTATCGGATAATTTACCACCTAAACATTGACCTTCCACAAGTGATATATTCATGGGGGAAAAAGCTCATTCCGAACCATTCGAATGGCTAGGAATAACTTTCAATTAATAGTTAGGAATTAGTGTCTTGAAGCAGTTCAAACTATGCAAAAACTTTAAAATTTATTAGAAGCATGATTATCGTTATTGTCGAAGCGCTCTGACTACAGGAAGCCTGTTGAAAATAGTATAATCGTTTTCCAATATGTATCAGACTTTATTCATCTTCATCACATTATGTTGCTACTGACACACATGAACATTTGTCTTATTCATAATTACAAGTAATTACTCACAACGAGATCCATCATTATGTTGATAAAATAATATTTTAATAGAATCAATTCACGATGGAGCCTCCCAAGCGGACTCCGATAGATTCCAATGCATTTTTGTGTCATGGATACTGCACGATGTTCTCTAGTGAAAACATTAGCACTATTTTCAGTGAGTAGTGCTTTCTTCGAAAAAGGTATACGCATTTTTCCGATTTTTTCCTTTTCTTTGAGTTATCAGAAAGTGAAATAAACAAATTTTGATTTGAAAATGTGTTAATAAGTAGACAGACTAAACACTAAAACACTATGGAACTTTTAGCAATAATAAATAAATTCTTTTAAATATATTCCTTCAAAAAGTGAGTATATTTCAAAGAACATATTTGTTATTGCTAAAATTTTCATAGTGTCTTAGTGTTCAGTCGGCCTATGTATTAACAAAATTTCGGAGCAAAATCCGATTATTTTACTTTCTGGTAACTCAAAAAAAAAGAAAATCTGAAAAATGAGCACCATTTTTCAAGAAAGTGCTATGCATTCAAAGCCGTTTCCCATTTTTACTATAACATCGTCCAGTATGATGGACGAAAGTTCATTAGAATCCGTGGGGTTCATCTTGGGAAATTCACTGTAATCAGTATACTTTCACAAAAATGTACTTTTTCGATTGAATATGCATACATAGATATATTAGTTACTGTAAAGAGCAAAATAGACAAAGTGTTTAGAAAATTGATTCCAAGCATAAAGGAAAACAGATAGTAAAGAATTCTACTGGTCGCTCAGCTAGGTGACTATTTAAATGCTACTGCTACTAAATGTATCCTTTTTTCCGAATTAACTGAATACTATTGAAATCAAATTGAATGTAAAACATTTATGTAACTATATAGTCTGCTTTATATGATTTTTCTCATGCTTGAAAGTTACTTGAATATTATAGAAAAATAGTCATTCAGTATGTACAAATGGGGATGATTTAGAATAATTCGGAATCACGGATATCGCAGGTTGCCAAGGTTAGATGAGAGCAAGACTGTCAATGACTTAAGTGATTGATTAGAGGATTGTTCCAAAATTAGTCAGAGTTAAGAAGAGTTTTCAATTTTTTTTGAAAATTGATCATCAAAAAGATGCAATCACTTTGCTCAAGAAAAACAAAATGTTTTTCGGGGACCTAGAAATCAAATCCCTGCGGTACGTTTACAGTAAGAGTACTTCACATCTCAAATGATTTCTTTCCGTTTCATCTATACTTGAATTCGGATAATGCGTAGTTTTCAATGATTAATACCACTACTTGTGAATATGGGTGTGGATGTGGTTGAGTTAAGAATACAGTCACATCCACACAACCACATCCTTTTTTTAAATCATATAACCTATTTAGTAAAATAGTCTATTTGATACTTTTTTTCTAGTCAAATATAATTGTAGTTTTTTGTTCGTTTCATATTCGATTGTGGTCACTTGAAAAACCAAAACCTAAAATTAGAAATCCGAGGTCAACTGTTAAATCTATATGGAGAAATTATCTCGTCTGAGTTATCGGGTTTTACTATTTAAGTTTAAAATCATTTTCTTTCAATAATGACATAGTGTAGTTTNAATTTCTTTAGCAGTTTGAAAAATTTATCGTTCACAACCGAGAAAATACTTCTAAATTACCTCTACTGAAAGGAAGATCGTACACCGAAATGAGTTGATTACGTTTGCTGTTGAATGTGGGTCTATGTCTGTATGTTCAGTCGCATAAAAAAGAATGTTTTTCTCATCTGTTTCAGCTGAGAAATCTAGGAAGGTTAGCAAGATTTTTTTCGCGTTGCGTGTAATTTCTTGTTCTTAATTCCAAATGTTCATTATTTAGACGATTTCTATTTTGTTCGCTTTAATCATGTCAAAATCTTAAGAACTATTAAAATAAAATGATTTATAATTGACCTATTAGTTTTTATTAAGTATTTATATAAATAACCTACATTACATAGATTATGTAAAGATATTAATTCATATTTTTATTTTTTGTTAATAAAAAAATATTCTTTCATTAAAATTTGTAATAATGACGTTAAATAAAAGGGTGTGGGTGTGGACGTTAGTCTTCCCCTTATCTACACTCACACCCTCAAGAATTTACTTCATTTAGTTATTAAAATATTACTCAAAGAAAGAATATCTGAAGCTTATGAAGAGCAGATTGTGATCGATACACATCAATAACCATTGACCGAATCGATTGACTATAGATTCTAGACAAAAAATCTGATGGAAAAGTCTCTTCTATTAACCTTTATATGATATCGAAAAGTAAGAAAAACATTTAATACCATCAATTAACCCGCCACCTGAGCTAAGTTCATATGCTCCATGAAGATTGAAAGAAAGGCAGTCTCTGTCTGTTGGTTCAGATGTGTAGTATTGTGTATTTACCGATTAAAGTGGAGTCTCTGTTATTTGTTGATTATGACAGAAAGTTTTTCAAAAGTAAATCGATCGTTCTTTATTGGCATCGTTTGATTTTTGAAAATCCTTCATCATAAGTTAATATAAAATCTATCTAGTGTGGTTGTGAGCGTATTTTTGTTCAGACGCCCACACCCACATCCTCAGGAAAAAGAATAATGCTTTATTAAATTAGACAAGCTTCTACAGAAAATTTAGTATTCTGCTATCGTTTCATGTGTATAAAATGCGAAAACCATTTACATATGATGAATATTTCAAAAAATGAAAATAAACCTTTATTCATTGATCAAATTAATAACCTTTTTTTAACGAAATTTAGAAAAAAAGATATATTTATTCGCCAATGAACTTTCGAAATATGTTGTTTTCCAATTGTTGTTAAATAGTGAATCATTTTTTAATAGAAAAAACACTTCAGTTCTTTGATTCACACTCAATCGAACACGTTCAAAGCTGAATGACTTTCTAATTGGTAACGATGGAATACCGTTTACGAGTACTTTATTTCAGTACTTTATGAATTAGTTTAAATACAACGACACGAAAGAATGTAAATACATAAATGACAAGGAGATGTATAATTTCGAGACATATTCATGGGTAAGAAAAAATAGATCGGATACAACGAGAAAAAAATTCACTATTGCAAAGAAGTAAACGCTTGTAGATGCGTAATATTAGATAGAAGAATTTGATAAATATGTTACGACTCAATAACCAATGAATAATCTTCTAAAAACAGAATGTTTACTTAAATATAGAAGCACTTTACCATGGAAATAAGCAAACAAATAAACAACAACAACAATCATCAACACATAACTACGACTTAAGCAAAACAAAAACAAAAAAAACAAGACATCTGACACAATACAACAAGCTACAAGCGTTTGCTTTTTACAGTTCTTTTGAGAAACATCTATTTGAACACAGTTTAATCAATTGATTTCCATCCGATGATTATTACGCACAGTATCTAAAGTTAAAATCGATGAAGAATATTTTTTTTCTTTTTGACTCATTTCCTATACCTCCTAACAGTAGGATCTCTTTGGCCATATCAGAACCACATATTAAACTTCCGTGAAATTGATTGCTGTTTCCAGCATGAGTTTTCTATAATAAAAATTATTATAAATATAGATAACATAGACAATCAATAGAAATAATACTTTAATATGTTGTAGTACTGCTGATGAGTAACTGGATGTAAATCTTGTACAAAATGGGCAATTATATCTATTGCTTTTACCAAGAATTTCTTTATAAATTGTTGATACGGCTAATAAATTCAAATTCCATGAAAATAAAATTTTAAATTCAAATGAACTCACGAAGTTGTTTCAAATTTTTCATATCACTATCCGATAACACTAATCGAGCGTCTTTCGAATGAATTAGCGCATGTTGATTCTAAAAAAAAACAATGTAAAAGAAATATATTCATCTTGAAGAGAATTCTTAGGCGCTACCTAATTTAATGACAGAGTCGAAGTGACATATAACTTTTCAAATCAAAGATTCAAGGTTGACAATAATCTTCATTAGTGACAGTCTCCTTCGGAAGTATACATTTGTCACCTCCCAACTAGATTTACTAATCTTATACCTGAAACTCTGCATAATTTGATGTCAGCAGAAAGGTTCTAAATTTTTGTTGAGATTCTGTCAAAATTATAAAATAATCTTAAACTTCTTGCGGGATGATGCTGATATTAAAAAATCTTGGAAGAGCTAGCATTATTTTTTATGCACCAAGTGAATTTGCAAGATAATTCAAAACGGTCTCCTGTTTTTACATGTTCGGCATTTCTATTGATGGATGAAACTGCATATATTTCAGATCGGATAGTCTGAAAGTTACTTTTTTTAAATCACCAGTCTATTTCCTGTTATTCTCTCTAGCACAAAACAAGATGTAGCCGAGGAAATTGGCAGACGTGTTCCGCCATGGAATACTAGCTTTGGCGTTTCAGTAGAATTCAATTGTTCTGAGAGGTTATAATTGATGAAAAATTTTCTAATTCTTTTTCTAGTTACTCAACCATAATCCAATTCTCACTACCGTTTCATTTGGATATATTCAACAAACTAAATAACTTACAGTATAGAGTAGTGAATTTGATGAAAACGAACAATGCTGACATTTATACAAATTCAATTGTTTTTCTTTATGACATGATCTATGATGATCATATTCTAAGATATTAGTTGATATGTGTGGACAATAAGTGCAATAAAAAGTTCGTGGCTTTTGCAATTGTTGTTCAATGAACGATCGTCTTAACATAGTTTGTCTTATTGAAAAATCAGCATCAGATTCATACTAAAGTGAAATAAAAAAAAATAGAGTTTATAAAAAAAGAAAAACTCGTGACATACATGACATGGAGTTATATTATTCGAAGAATTTTTCTTTGGATGACTTTGCGCCATATGTACAACAATCTTTGTTCGACATCGATGATTGTATCCACAAAATAAACAATAATGAAAAACATTTTTCCGAGTAGATTTCAATCGATGAAGATAAATATGTTGTTGCATATAACTTTTATTTACTGTTCGATACGAACATTTCGTACATTCGTATAGAGAAGCAACAAATTTTCCATGAGATTTTCCTTGTTGAGACTAAAAACATTAAATTAGACAAATTTTTCCAGTTTAAGAAAAAGTTTACTTTTTGAATTTTAGAACACATATGTTTATCTAATTCATGAATTTTAGATGAATGAAATGCGCAGTCCATGCAAGTAAACATTCGTTTGGGTTTCATCAAAGATAGTTTATTTGGAATTGTTACAATAAGTGGTGGTGGTGGCAACGACTGTGTTGTTGTTGCTGATGGTGGTGGTACTGTTGTTATGGATATTTCTGTAGGTTTTATTGACTTGTAAATATCTGGTCGAAGACGATCATAAATACATTGTTCAAAGCCAGCTTTATCTTTTATTTTTTCCCAAATAGATTTTTTAAGATCTTCCCATTTAATTTGATGGAAATCTGTGAAACGAGCTAAAACTTTCTTGGAAACAACAAAACCATACGTTCGTTCATATTCATTAAAGGATTTTTCGGCTTCCTCACTAGACATTTCATAATAACCATTTATATTTGGTTCAATTTTATGACGTGCTCGTATATGACGTAAACAATCGGTACGCCAATTCGTACGATAAAAACAATACGGACAACGATAAGGTTTGAATGATGGACGAGAAGATGATTTTGGTGTGCCAGATATTGATTTATCTATTCTATCATCTTCAAATATAATAACGGAGTCTTCAGGATGATCATCATCAACAACAATGGGATTTGTATCAGATGTATGCGGTTCAAGCATTAACAATGCAGCAGCTTCATCGTCCGTAACATCGACTGTTCTCGCATCGGCTATACTTATTTTCAAGTCATCATCGTCATCATCATCATCGTCATTATCACCTGCTACTTCATTTTCATGTCTTACTTGATTATTTATACTTGACATTGTTGCCGAAATAAGACTATCGAGATGTGGAACATATTCTAAATAGTGAAAATTTCGATTTTTTGATAATTCATCAGCAGCTGTTTCGTGCATTGTTTTATGATGACGTTTAACATCATAACGCCAACGATAGCCACGATAACACAATGAACAATAATATAAACGATTTGGATTAAAATTTGGATGAGAAGAAAATTTCTGATAAACAACGTTTGCTGGATTTGTTAAAGATTGAGAATTTGTTTCAGTTTGAGTTACATTTGAATGATTATTATTTGTTTTTATTGTTTTTGTATGATTTGCCTCGATGTGTTGTTCAATAAATCGAGGATGATTCGAACGAAATTGACATAATGAACATTGATATTGATGTTTGGAATCATGACGACTATGTAATTTCGTATCAAATGCTCGTTCTCTCATATAGGCATTTATAGTTTGTTCAGCTTCTTCATGAGATAATTGTAAGACTTCAAAATTTTGATTTGAATGACGTTTCTTCGCATGGCACTATCGAAGAATAAAATAGAATGATAGATCCAGATAAGTGTTGATTTCATCCGAGGGATTCTCTGAATGACTTATAACTTAACATTGAAAAAAGTGCAGTCTACTTTGAGATTATGCTATTATAGAAATGAATACATATTAAAATTTATCTTCTTTAGCGGAAACAAGGTCATCGTGATCATTTCTTTTATTCTGAATAAGTGACTCGGATTAGAATAAATTTTACAATCTACTAAATTTTTCATATTGATTATCATTATTTCCGGATTCTATACATTTATGTGAATGTATTTGACAATATTCTGTTTAAATCATGATATGTAGGTTTGCATGGATACTCAAAAATATATGTATGCCAAGTACCTGAATATACCAACGAAGATTTGCACGCCAACCACAAATTGAACACATAAATGGTTTAATATTAATATGTGTTGCAATATGAAGTTTAAGTTTAGTTAATGTTGGTGAGCTAAAACAAAAACACGCGTAAAAATAAAGATCAAAATAATTTTAGCGGTCTTACGAATGTTCACAATGTGGACATTGAAATTTTTTGAATGATTTTGAAAATGAAATTCTATTTGGTGCTGATTCCGATAGATTATTAATTTTCTGTTGATATTTCCAAAGACTGAAAAAATAGTAAAAAAATTATATTGTTGTTTTTTTTCCAATTAAAATCAAGTATATTTTCATACGCGTCATCTTCATCATCGTCAATATCATCTTCAATCATAATCGTGTCATTGCTTCCATTTGGAAGAACTTCACCGTATGATTGTACATTATCAATTAAAAGTGCGGATAAACCATTATCGTTATCAATACTATTATTATTATTATTATTATGCATAACATTATCTTGAGTAAACGAAGAATAATTTTTATGACTTTGCATTTCATGTTGTGAAATATCTTTTAACCATGGTGTTGTATATGAACAATATTTACATTGATATGTTTTAGTGAAATTATCGATTGTTGTTTTTGGTGGAGGTGGCGGAGGCAATGATTTAACTTTGAGTCGTATTTTATAATGTCCGGTTGCTGACGGTGGTAGTGGTACATTGGTATCAAGTTTTCCAACATATCGGCCAGCTTGTATATGACTTATCTCATGTTTTCGACGTATATGTGCTGTACAATCATGGAAGTTCTATTTATAGAAGAGGCTAGGAAATTAGTTTATTTTTTAATTAATATTACTTTATAAGTTAAATGACAAATTCGGCATTGAAAATTCTTTTGAATTGGTTGAATTGTCGAAGAAAAATTCGAAGTTGATGGAAGATCTGGAGTTGAAGCAATTGGTTTGATTGGACTATTTGTAAGTTTTGGTGCTATCGGCCGTTGTGGACTTAGATTTGAACGTGAGAAATTTTCATCACGAATTACATTAGTCTAAATTTCAAAAAATGAACTAACTGTTTATTGAAATGAAGTAGAAAAAGAGAGATAGGCTACCTCGGTAAATCTTCGATCATTTTTGTCTGTGGTAATAACACGATTCCAAAAGTGAATAGAGCCTAGATAATATTAGAAGAAGAAAAACAAACAATTTAAGAGTTTATAAATAGTAAAGAAGAGAAACCTGGATCGACATTCGATTGTTTAAATAACGGTAACGATTGCCGTGGTGCTTGAGATATAATCTTCAGCAGAAAGAATTCTTTTTTTTAGAGCGAAGAGAATCTTATATTTAAAAGCATACTTGATGACTAAATGCCGGTTTACGTCTCGATCGTTTTTCAGCTGATGATAACAATACATTCTTTGGTGGTGCTTCACTTTTACTAGCAGTTTCTAGATACAAATAAAAGAAAAAACTGTTGCACCGAAAACAACAATGATTAACAATATTTATCAACAAACCTTCACCGTGTGCTTCATTTAAATGACTAATTAATTCTGGTAAACTTGTCCCATTAAAACTACATTCAGGACAAATAAATGCTGTACGTTCTGTATCGATACTATTATCGATCATTATTCTCGATGTTATTTTTCTATATTTAATCTGAAATGGAATTTACGAAAATGAATTAGAATTGACCGTCGACACGATTACTGTATCCTCCTTCGCTTACTCTCTTCCAATACGAGGATTGTGCGCGTGTGTACTACTGTTGTCTATCATTAGAAGAAGAAGAAAAAGAGAAAGAAGGAGAAGAAGAAGAAGGAGAAAAAAAGAAAGAAGAATAGACGTATGTGCGTCATGTTGGGAGAGACAGACAAAACAACGAGGCATGCAATTGGAGATAGATTATGTATTTTGAATCTTTTTTTTTCTGGTACAGATAAAACAAACAAGCATGGACAACATAATGTTATTTTCGCAGATGTATAGTTTTTTTTTTCAAATGGTAAGGAAATATGATATTTATATGTATGTATCTGTTGATGTACATACTGTTCTTACTGTTTCAAGAAAATAACAGGCACATACCTTAACAGTTACCTCTGTCTTTCTTTTTTTCTCTTTCCCTTCGTATGCAACAGCAAGCGGGCATAGTTAGAATGTCTGCCAAGGTTCGCGCGCAATGTGCTCTGGCACGCCCGACAACCATTGCAGCTCGCTTCGACGGGAAGCAACATTGTCAATTTCTTGCCTGTTCTTCTTTTCTGCTTTTAGGAAAGAAAGTGCAAGCAAGGGCATATGCACGACTTAACTATACATGTTGCCTAAAGAATGAAAGCAAGTATTCATGCCCAACATCGTATAATGATGATAGTGAGGATGAAAAGCAATCGCGCTAGTTGCAGTAGTAGTAGTACTAGTAGTACTGCTGTCGATGTTAAGAAGGAAAAAAAGCGAGCAGATGTAATAAGGATGGACTTGGGCAACTGTTAGGTTCTTTTTACTAGAACATAAAGAGAGCACTATATCATAGACACTACCCATACTACATTCATATTATAAAACGAGACGTAAAATCAGCAAGAAATATGTAATACATTCAAAAAGAAGGGTGAAAACAAAAGAACTGCATCAATCAATCGATTACTTTAGCTGGACATGAAAAAGGATTACAAAAAAAGGCAACAAGAAGAAGACGAAGAACAATAACGATCTACTGCATCACGTGTCACCTTTCTATTTTGACCAATCTCTTTCCTCTCCTTTCTCATTCTTTCCTCATTTTCTACGATTTCCTGCGTCCTCATTTCATTAGACCACATGTCCTCTAATACTGTAGAAGAAAAAAAATGGAAAAAATATTCCTATTCCCATCATTGTTAATAAAATGCATTGCATAAATTTTCGTTAAAGTCAAACTGTTTTTTATTTTCATTTATTCTATTTAATAGACTTCGTATTCCAAGTCTAATTTTAATTTGCAACAGAAAAGAATTAATTATAAAAATCTCTCAATTATAAATTCTATTTAATGGTAGTAATCTTAATTGATTGCTGTTTCAGTCACACATAGTTAGATAATGAAAATAACACAAACTTACCCTATTCGAATATATTTTTCGTGTGAAAATGTATGCGTCGTTCTTTTTTCTTTTCGAACAAATGACGATCGTTACTGTTGTAACCCTTGCTACTGCGGGTTGTTTACTGAATGAATTCTTCTATTTTCCCCTACCCTTTCATTCATTCGCCCATCTCCTAGATTGCTGTTGCTGCCGCTGCCGCCGCTGCTATTACTATTCTATACTGGTGCGTATGCCGAGGAAGAGAACACGTCCGCCCGCTCGCAAGGATAGAAGCGCACAAACACGCACATACTAAAAGCCAATGCATTTGTTTGCCCGTTCATCGTAAAGTATGGACGGACGGAGGAATAGATGGATAGACGAGAGGAGAATATAACCGAACGAAGAATCGAACGACGATTATCATCTTCTCCTCAGATGCTTCCCGAAAGCAATGGTCGACAGGCTGACTAAAAGCGTGCATGCGGCGTCAGCTTTTTCTCTCTTTTTTTGTCTGTCCGTGTTCTCGACACAGGTAGATGTGAGAATGAGTGGGTATATTTTGTTGGTGCGAAAGAGAAGAACAGGCGAATGAAACAATGGCTGATAGTTAGTCTACTGAGATAAATCGGGAGAACTGATTTCAACCAGTAGGAATACCGACATTTTGCTTAACGATTGCGTGATCAAGTAAGCTGCTGTTGTGCCCTACATGAATGTGTGAAATGCAAAGAATGTCATTTGATATGGCAACAACTTCAGTGTCGCAGAAAAGAGAAAAAAAAGAACTAGAAATAAATACTAGCTATACATTGAGTTTGGGATTTTTAATCAAAATAACAGATTTGTATTCTATACTCAATAGATATCTTTTCTTAGAAAGCATTCTGTTTTATTCTTATCTATACACACGTACAGTTGTATAGCTATACTATATACATATCACACTGAGCAATTTGTTTTTATGATACAACTCTACATATTAATCGGTTAGTGCTATCATAAATTTGAAATTGAAAAAATGGCATTTGAGATAAAAAAAATATATTTTTTCGTATATTAAAGGATCATTGTTCTGATTGAAACATATATAAAGCAAGTTATCTTTCTCGTCTTGTAAAGTTTTCTTGCATTTTTTTGGAGAAAATAATTTAAAAAACTTGATGCAATCTTTTCCATGTTAAATATAATACTGCTCTTTTCATGGAAACTACACTAAACTGATGATTACTATTTTATTCTCTTAGGATTCACTCGAAAGTTTACAGTACTTTTCCAATGCATAATATGACTATATGGAAGCTAAGCAAGCAACAGGTGCAATCGTGAACTTACTATCAATACTGACAGTGCGAAAGTTTAGTGAATTAAAATGCACTAGCTGTCTGACAGCGTTTTAATAATTAAAATAGAGAATAGCATAATTTAGAAAAAGTTGTTTTTGTTCAAATGTAAGTGCCTTGTTATTTATGCTAAGAAAACTTCCAAACTCCATTCGTTACCCATCCATATTTTGTATGGATTACTAATTAAAATTGAAAATAGTTTAACGAAAGATATTTTTTCCTTGTATGCATTCAAGAATCCTGAACTTTATTAATCTTGTATTATTTCAAGTGAAAATCTAATTTTCCTATAAACTCTCAGGCAAAAAAAGAACCGAGATGAAAACTAAAACTACAATAAGAATACGAATAAGTTTTCAAAGAACTGTTTTGCGTAAAATAAGTGTAAAAATGGCGAAAACTTCTTTCCATTAATTAAAGCTGTTGATTTTGAAATAATTTTATCATATTATCGTTGAAATTTTTAAAATATTTATCCGCATCTTCACGTGATTTCATTTTTCTTCCTTCATCCGAAAATTTATAACCAATTTCTTGTTGACCTTTTTGTAAGCGCTCAAACGTTGCTTGACAATATTCAACGAGCGATTCACCAAAAGCATGACTACCGCCAAGATTTGTTTGTACAGCAGGTGGTACAATTTCATAAACTTGAATATTCTTTATTTCGTTCATTAATTGATAACGAAGACTCATAGTAAATGAATGTACAGCAGCTTTGGTTGCTGAATAGATTGGTATTCCTGCTAATGGTACAAAAGCTAAACCTGATGATACATTCATAATAGCCGTGGTTGTTTTCATTTGTCGAAAATGTTGTATAAATAAATGACATAAATGCATCGGTGCACATACATTGATTTGAATTTCTTTTTCTCGCTCTTCCCAGGATATGTTTTCAGATGGTATTTCATTTGGAATAAATGAAGCGCGCTGTTGAATACCTGCATTGTTAATAAGAATATTTGTTTGAGGATATTCATGTATTATCCATTCATACAGTGCTTGCCTTTCCGCAAGTTTTTCAGTATCATTGACACGAAAAACTACTTTTTTCTTTCCAATACGATTTAATTCTTCGGCAGCTTCTTTTAACGGTTGTTCGCGACGACCTGTGATTATTACAGCTGCGCCTGCTTGAACAAAACATCGAGCGAAACCTAAACCAATGCCACTAGAACCACCGGTTATCAGAACAGTTGAAGATGGTATATTCAATGGTTCAGAATAACATTCATCCGCCATTTCTATTTAACTAAACAAAAATGTAGCTATTTGAATATCGGCTAAAGAAGAAAAAAATCAGAATAACGTAATACTCTCCGACCGCTACACGCCGAAATTTTATATAATGTGTGATTAACTTTTCTTTTCTCTTTCTATAATGTTTTTTATCAGCCACTATTTTCCTTATTCGGTCAAACGTCTATGAAGTGTGTCATGCATAGCAAATACACGAAGAAAAAGATGCAAATATTTGTCGCTGAATGGTAACGTTTACTCAGATATAAACGCACGTTTTTTTCCGCTGTTCTTAACCTTGGGGGAGATGCACTTTTTTTTTCTCTAGATTGTCTTTTGTTTTTCGCACTAAGTTGTATTGACAGAACGACCAATGGCGTTTTGTGTTGTTGTTTACTTAATGATGATCAAACTATTGGATATGAATGAAATGATCACGAAAAATTTTCCTACAATTCAATTTTTGAACAAGAAAAAAATATTCAAAATTAATACCAAGTGATATTGCGAAAAATAAGTTGTGATTGGAGACGAGCCATCTATATTTTAATGCACAAATGTTTCTTCAGTTTTCAGGGAACTTTCATATGGTTGGTCACCGAACGGAAAAAAGTATACATATATATATGTTCGTCGTATACGTCCATTCGTGATGTATATACGTCCTGTATGTTCATTCACTATGTAAATGTACATGTCAACAATATTTAATTATTGTTTTATTTTTCTACACATGCGGCAGCAACATATTTAGTATTATTAAATTTTCTGAGAGTAAAACTACCCAGGTCGAGCAATCCGACAGTAGGCACCTATCGGAACCCAATACGATTTTATCGGATCCTGTCAGATCTTACAGAATTATCGTTGGATTCCGGGTCGAGGAATCGATGTCGGATCCTCAGTGTCGGATTCCTATGAAATCCAACGAAAAACCGTTGGATGTCATCGGAAGTTCATAGGATTACGACACTGAGGATCCGACATCGATTCCTCGACCTGGAATCCGATAGAATTGTATCGAATTGTAGGATATTTCCAGGTTCCTATCGGATCCGATATCGGATCAGTCGACCTGGGTAATAAATAATCGTAGTGAAGCTGAATGTTGCAAGAACTCTATTATTAACCGATTGAAAAGAGATTAGGTACGAGAGTGATTTGATAAATAATCACTGGTTAATTACTTATATATTTATAAAAAATAAAAATTTACATATTTACAAAATAATCTATATTATTTTTTACTAGCGTTCTTCTGCAGGAATTTTCATATAATTAGTCACATAACAAAAAAAAGGTATGCATGTCAGTCATTTTTTTTATTGTTTTCTTTTCATACGCGCGCTGCAAAAACACATAGAACTTTAAATTATTTAGTTGATTACAAACTGATGCCCAACTGTTTCGTTCTTATTGTACATAGATTAAGAGAAACAGAAAATAGAATTAATCTCGAAGAAAAGGAAAGGAGAAAAAAGAAGAAGCTGCACGTAATTTAAATAAGAGCAAATATTACATAGTGAAATTTCTGTAATAAAATCGATTAACTCTGAACCGTCACTTTTCAAATTTTTTTTTTTACAAAATGGCAGAAAAACAGAAAAAACGAAAATAATATATGAAAACATACAGTGAAAGAAATTTTAGAAAGATTGCTGCGTTAGATGATGATTTTCGACAAGTTCTGCGTGTTATTAGAAAAATATCTCGACGCGGCATTATTGCTCCAACAATAAAAGTCTTCTGTTGGATTCTTTTTCAAATATTCAAATTCAAATGTAATATGCAAGCTATCACAGATCCTGATTTTTCTAAATGGCTTTTAGATATCAGTGATGGTATGATACCTCTACCAGTAACACCCAGGTCGGACATTCCCGCGATTTCACGGAAGCAGTATTCCGGAACGGATTTCCCAGGATTTTTCCACCATCTTTCCACTCATATCCCAACGGAAACACCGGGAAAAATTCAGGAAAAAATCCGGGTGGTTCCTTTTGTGATCCACATACACGTCGTAGAAACGGAAGCAGTTGGAAACGAGTGGATCTTCGACGGAATTTTTACGCCGCTTTCAGTAAGAGTATCTCCGATGTTTCCAACATATTTCCCGAGAATTCCAAAATCGCAAAGACATCTATGTCAACCGTATCGGTATCCAAACCGCTTCCTCAATCATATTCCAAACCCATCGCCCACCTCAAACAGTTCGGACACATACCGATACCAGCAAATAGTTGCGCTACACTCTAATGTTATTGACCTATGACCAAATCATACCAGTCACTCACTACGTCATATCCCTACGAGCATATCGAGCTGATCAGAAACTGCCGCAAACAGAAATTTAAAATTTGAAAAGTTAGATTTTTTACTTCAACTCCCATCTAAATTCAGATGACACTTTGCAATAGGTTATCGAGATCGACGAATGCGAATCCGGCATCATCGATTGCGCCCTGGCATCCGGCAGTTGAATGATGGTTGTTATCAACCGGCTTTCTGCTGTAAAATTGCATTGGATTTCGATCGTGGGGTGCCAACTCTGCTTCCAATCAGATCCTATTGTGGGATTAATCGACCCGGAGTAGTGAATATAGTGTTCACGACCGTTTACGGTCGCGGTAATGTTCCGCCTCGGTGTGATGCCGCGTAGGTATGCTGTAGTTCTTGACGGTGTCAGACCGGGTACAGATAGTTTCGTTAAATAGTCCGTCGCGGATATGGTAGTTTCCTGAGTGAGTTCATTGCTTATGTGGTAGTTTCCTGGTGGATCCGGTCAAGTGGATTTTGTTGGAAAGCTATGGATCCGGTACGGTGATTTCCGGTTCGGAATCCTGCTTCCATTTTCCTGGTGCTTTCCCGGCGGTTCCGGAGGGAAGCACTCTGTATTTTAGTGGAATTAGCCGGAAAAAAGGCCGTTTCCTGCAGGATCCGGACCCCGGAATCATTGTCCTGGGCACCTAAAACTCAATTTACAGTTGAAGTTTCTATTTCTTTAATATCTAATGACATAGCGATGTTTTTGATAATAATTTTGCGTGTACTGATATTGAAAACTTTTTCAAGAAGTTCAATTCTCTACTCAAGAAACTAAGGTTATTGATTAATCAATGAATGCGTTTTGATAAAGTTAAAAAAATGTTGAACAAAAGAGTTTTTATGCGACCGATTGCGTCAAAAATAGTTACGGTATACACGATCATGATTTACAAGTCAATATTTCAGTAGAGTTTCTAAATACGTTGAATCTATCTGCACTACCACCGTATAAATTAAGTTTAAAAATAGGTCAAACAGTAATACTTTTGAGAAATCTACCGGTAAATAAATAATTTCGTTATGAGACTAGACTAATTGTTAGAGCCTTTCGTCAAAACGTGCTTCAATTGGAGTTATCACTGATGCATTTTCTGTAACTGTTCATTTTAATCCTAGAATTTCTTTGAATACGATGTATGATCCAGTACTTCCATTAAATTTCGTTCAAAAACAGTTTCCAGATCGTCTTGAATATGCAATGAGAGTGAATAAGTATCAATGCCAAACCTTTGATAAATTTGACCTCTATCTAGCAGAATCCGGCTTTTCTCACGATCAGTTTTTCTACAGAGTTTTTAAGAGAAACGAGATCTAATTGCTTAAAAGTTAAACTAAATGATATCACTAGACACGGCAAAACAGATATTAAGGAAACAGCAACAGATAATGTTGTTATTGAGAATTTTTTTTGTGATTTCCATATGCTTATTTTTGTGAGTTTGTAACTTTGGTATTATTTTTTAAATATGTATTTAATCAACCTTAACTCTGACTTCTCACAGGGGCCTCTAGTACCTATTTAGTTGGAAATATTGAATTCATTCAGCAATAATGCTATTAAAAGAGCAACGATCAGCTTTTTTTTGAAAACTGTGGCAATACTTTATGCAGCTTAAGTGCTTCGTTGATATTTTATAAACTTTACATACAGTATTTGTCGATATTGAAAAGAAGTCTTTCTCACACAAGTGATTCAACAGGACTATTTGAATAAGTAAAACACGATTAGTAGAACAAAACACATTGAGTTTTGTATAAAATAGCGCTATTTGTGATAATGATTTTATAGTCTGAACAGCACGAATATTTAGTTTGTTGCATGATGAATTATTTAATACTTATGGGCATCTGAGGAAAAACAGTCATTGAAGAAAGAAAATCGACGCTCAAGCAAAAACTATTTTTTTTTGTCGATGAATAAGGCATACATGATCCAAGTACTTGAAAGAATGTCATGCAACTATAGTATCGATGAGGAACTAAAAGTCAATAAATAAATTTCATACTCGTGATCGAATTCAACTTCTAAGATAATTAAACGCATTTTAGATTATTAATTGAAAATGATATATGCAGCTGTGAAAATTATTCAGTGGCAAATTTTTCTTATAGAAACTGAAAAGAAAGATTTAACTGTGTAAAATTCAATATTTTATTATGAAAATGTGTATACTCAAGGAAATTTGAGAGAAGGTGCCCATGTAAAAAAAGAAACATAAACTTTCTAAAACGCATCTTATTTCACTAATTTATATTATTATTCAGTAAAGCTCTTGTTCAATATGCGTATCAAATGATCTATTCTTCTTCTTGTTTGGGTCATGAGCCTCTTAAAGCCGGTGCATTTCTTTTGCATGACAAAGAATAGATTTAAGGAGTGATACTGGTTCACAAAGATGTTAGGTTCCTTTTCTTTCTATTTCAAAAGACAAAGATATGCATCTGGACCGGCTCTCTAGATATGTCAATGGAAAAAAACTGCACGATATGTTTTAACATGCATCAAACCAGAAAGAAAATCACCGATATAAAATGTTGTATATTCATATCAATCCTAACCAGAGATGATTTTTATTTTTGTTTTTCTTCTCTATTTACCTCTCAGAATCGATTAGAACTATTTTCAAAATTCGTTTTAACGTGAGATAGGGAGAATAGATTTTATTTTTCAATCGCCAGAAAGATATATGAAATATGAATCTTGTAATAGTAACACAATAGGTGCGGGTTGGCATTTTAGGCATCAGTCAATTTTTATATTACTGTATAATAAGCATCTAAGATTTCATAAGCTGAATTGACTTCTACTTGAGTCAGTGAGCTCTATTTAAGCTTTAAACTATAGTGTTTTTCTAGTGATCCGCTTTCCAACAGCAATAGAAACGAAGACTGAAAATGTCAGTATTGATTAGAAAACTATAAAGTTCAAGAAAGATTGGTCTCTGTTGGATACATGATTTGTAACTGTAGAGATCACGAACTTCAATTTTGAAAAAACCGAATGTTCTCATCGAATAGATCCACGTTGACCAAAAAAGATATTAATCTCACTTGTTTTTCTTTTTCTTTATCTGATATTTAGTAAGATAACTGTAATTGACTAGCGTAATCTACCAAGAAACATCTCGTGTTCTCGATTCTATATCGAATTGTGATCTAAAAATTTCAGAAAACAGAAGGATCTTTTTAAATTGTTATCAAGACAAACATAGACAAAGTGTCCCAGTCTTTTTATAGGCTTAGTTTAGACAAATATTGTGGTCTATGAAAATCTTTAATTATAATGCTATAGTATTTAATACGACACAATACGTTTGGATACTAAAAATATATTGAAAGTAAACAGTCGTATAAAGACTTTCTATTTGTCATTTCAGTTATGATAAATTGTGGTTCATAAATAATTGACCTGCTTTGTTTTTATTTGCATTCAAAATACTCTCGGAAGCTTTCTCGATATAATCAATAGCTTTTTTTCTCTAACGTCATGTCATTATAGCCGCGTTTTGTTTTCTCTTATTCTTAACGGATTTTATTTTTCTTCTTTTCTCTTCGTTTCATTTAAGTTTGCTTTCACTTGTTGTTAGTCTCATTCGCAGTAGTAATACTATTTACGGTGATTGCCAATAGTTGAGTTCCGGGTGCAAAATTTCGGAAATCGATACAACATAGAAGAAGTCTTGTGGACCGGAAATTAACCGGACAAAATGCATGCTTCCGATAAAAACCATTTCACTCACGCTACATTAATTTCAGGACTGCGCCTGTTAGATTCGATGATTCACCAATTTTCTCCCGAACAATACAAATAAAACTTAACCATTTCATCAGATTGCAATCATCGATTTGAATAACGATGAATTTGCTCATGAATTAATTTGTAATACGAAGCTTGTTTTTGACAGCCATGCATTATCTCAATTGTATTTCATTAGTTATATAAGGATTGATGGAGGGTTCGTTCACTAGCATTAAAAAGAATTATTTCAATGATCTCTTCATAGATTTATGATTTTTACTAAGCGATTCGGAATAAATAATGTTATATTATTTATCGTACTCAAATTTTCAATAGAATACATCTGGATGAAATCATAATTCTAAATTTAATTCAACGAAGTGTCAGTAATAACAAGAAACATGCGTGTAAAGATTATTATTACTAAGTCTTATGCAGAATATGCTAACATAGCGAATCATTTGAATGAATATGCAATAAAAACAAAATCATATTTGCTGAAGTGATAAAGAGAATTTAAATGACAAGAAAAATAATGTTCACTTATTCGTCGTTTTAACTGCCGTTTTATGATCGAGACAAATGCTTAGATCGCCTGAACAACAGATGAAAGCGTTTCAATATTTGACTGGATACTTGACTGAATACTCATCAGATTTTTTAGGACACTAAATATTGGCAAAACTGTTTCATAGCTACATCGATCGATGGGTACCTAATCGTCGTCATTTAGATATTCAGAGTAAAACTCCACTATGAATCACTCCGAAAACTATTGTCTATGAATCTAAACTCAAATTAAAATTTAATTACGAATACATGATAATCCGTCAAGATTAACACGGGTACTCATTACATGTTTGATATGATTTAGTCGATTAAATAACATGTTGTTTTTACAAAATAAAAACTTCTCAGAAAACCTGTTCATGCATTAAAACAATAATTTGACAAGATATTTAGAGTGTCTAGGCAGTACTAGATGAATATGTATGTAATAACATGTGCTCTTGACGTAATTAAGAAAAAAAAGACACCATCAATCATGTTTGTTCACGTCTACAATAATTTTAAAATAGAATATATACGTAAATTAATGAGTTCTTCGAAATTGACGCATAAAAAGAAAGCGATAGTTAGATGGTAATGAGATTTTTTTCACAGTAAATAAATTTAACGGATGAAGATAATTATTTCATACCGACTCAAATGAACATACTTTCGAGTTGATGGAAATTCAATTTGATACCTGGAAACTTGGAAATATTAAAATTCTACCACAATTAACTTAAGAAGTAGACATTTGTTGATTTATATTGAAAAACTTTCATTACTTCTACCACTTATTTTCATTCTTGATTTCTTCCAGCTCTAGAACTTTATACTTTTATAAGGCCACAGGGAACATCTTTATCGAACAAAAGTAACCAAGGCTATTTACTTGAATTAAGAGTACATTTTAGATTATAACAAATCTGTGAGTACTTAACATAAAATATTTGTATGAAAATAAAACAGCTCTACTGTCGATGATATTTTAATCGGCGACTAACTATGCATAAGAGCATTTGTAGATTCATGATTTTCTCGTAATTTCATCCTATCAATATATAATTAGTATTGAATGTTTCAAGTAATTATTTGTTTTAGTTATGTTTTAAGAGCATTCTAGATAAATAGCATCATTTCGTGACAGTCTGCAGCTTACCCATCAATTTATAGAATAAATTAATAAAATATTCTAGTTCTGATAGGCAAAACAATTTTGATGTTCTACTTTTTTATATCAAATTTAGAATCTTCTTCTTGACTTAAACAATGGAATAATCTTTTGGGGTAGAAAACTATTAATAGATGAGTATAAACCTCTAATTGAAAATAATGAGATAATAAAATATTTTTAATAAATCATTTTCTTGTCAGAATAGGCACATATTATAAAAATTTATTTATTATTAAGAAAAATACAAAATATTTAAAAAAAAAAGAAAAGAAAAATTATTTTTAATTCAATATATATATATATATATTCGAATCAATCTTAATAGTGTATTTCAAAGAAAAATTAAAATTGTGCTCGAATATGAGTTAACTTTTGATGTACTTGTATCAATTTCAATAAATATTGTCGATTGAGTTTTTCCGCCGTCGATTGCGGTGTCTCACCACCATAAGTCATATAAATTATTCCATCATCAAATGTTTTTATTTGTTCAAGTAGACTCCATAGCGTCGGTCCGTCAGCATTGTTTTCAATAGCTTGAAATATTTGCGATATCAAACGAGATCTATCTGCCATGACCTTGAATAATAGTATCACGTAGAATAATTGGCACAGAGATTCGTCTGTAGAGCTGTAATTCGACTTATTTTACACAGTTAATTTATTTTAAAGCGTTTTTCATGTGTCTCTGTTATCGTATTGCCTTTTTTTATGACTAGAGAATGGCTTGTGTTTTTTTCTGTTCTTCCCTTCGATACCTTGTACAAGTGAAAAGGCCAATTTCGCATTTACGCCTTCCCGTACGCGTACTTTTTTTGCTGTAACATAGTACATCATACACTTTATCATACAACACAATGACTGGTTTATGTTAGGCGACAAGGTCGCAACTTTTGTCATTATCATTGAACTTGCCGTACAACTTGATTGAAATCAAGTTCAATGAAAGTTCCTTCGATCTGTATCTATTTACATGAATAAAAAAGCTATTAAGCCAAGGCTCGTTTTAACTTTCATACGGGTTTATATATATATTACCCATGTTTGTTTATATTCACAACTAAATGATAAGCATTTAAGCTATACAATAAGCGAAAGATAATTATCTTTGTTTCTTTTTGCTTTTAGTTTTGTCTATTTATGTGTGTTATTATCCTTCGCTTGATAATTCTTCTAACGTGATAGTTTTTGACATGAATTCATTCTCGTCATTTTGTCGTAAAATAGTTCGTTGATGAAATGGCGGTACTTCTATCAATTCCATATCAGAATGAATATTGCCTTGATTCTGGTGAGTTGATATTGAAATAATTTGATATTCATTCGATACTCTATTGAAATAGGGTGCTGGCTCATTCAAGCTAATAATTGGTCGTTTTTTTCGTTGATTGTTTCTCTTGCGTAAATATTGTTGTTTACGTGTACATATTTTCATAATTGCAGCGTAGAATGCTTCTCTGAACCGTCGATTTGTTAAAACATAAAGAAAAAAGTTTGTTGAAAAATATGTTTGTTGTAATGTATCAAGCAAAAGATGTATAAATTTTATAGTACACGCATCTGAATTGTGTTCATATAATTTTCTTCCAAATGTTTGATGAAAATTAAATGGTAAATTACATATTAAATAAAGAATAGTTAATGTAATAAGCATAGCCGATAAATGTATATCACGTATACGTCGAATACGTTGTCTTTTATGTAAAATTATCGAAGCCGTTGTCATTTGTTGATTATCTTGCGATAGACAACTTGCTGATCTTGATGATTGTCGCCGTTGACTTGCATCGTTTTCTTCTTCGTATTTTGTTAAACTTTGTTGAGTTCGACCCATTTTTAAACGTAATTCTGAATGTCGCCGAAATTGTATTTGAAAACAAAAACATGAATATACATTTGATATAATTGTTGTTGAAGGAAAACAGCATGAAAGCTTTTCGCATATTCGTTGGTAAATTTTTTGTTTTTCAGCATTAGTAACTACAGGATTCGGTGGACCGAAACGTTTAGCTGTACGCATTCTTAAACGTAAACTTCGTACAATTAAAATTGTACAGATCATATTCATCAGAAGAGGAAGGCAAAAAACTATAATTAATTCGAAAATTGGATAGATTGATGAAAGAAAAAGAAAATATATTGGTGTTCGATTTGGATCAGAACTACAAATTGTTTGTTGTGTTTCGCCATCTGAAACTAAAAGAAACAAAAAACAAAATCCATTATATAGGTCATAGGAAGACCTGCATGACATTGACAGTCTAAGAATGAAACTAAGAGTGATACTTGGATCTTGTTCTAATCGGATCTGAACTGACTTTTTATTGATAATTACTCTAAGTAAGTACGTATCGAAGCACTAACGTTTCCAGGGTATTGCGTATGATGAGCAATCAGACAAAAAAATCCATTAAAATCTATTTGACAAAAAACGGTTATAAAGCACAAATAAAATTAATGACTTAATTGTGCAAATGACAATAATGTACTTGAACAGAATCAAAAATCCTATCTATTTCTTCAATAACACATCATTGTGACAATTTTATGGATTATCTTATAGACGCAGCTTTGTGATGCAAGAAAAATAAAATAAGATCTGCTTTCGGCCTTGATTCTGAAAATATTTTCTTTTAGAAAATCACGCAGTCTCGTCATTAAATTAATGAATGCATTATGATTTTATCTGGTTTCTAGAATTTCATTTTAATTAGTAAGAGGGAGCTCTTCTTTTCACATGAACGCTTCATGTCAAACACAAATCTCTATAAAGGTCAAATTGAGATGGCATGCTTTATCTTTATGTGCTATATTCAATTAATAGAAGAGAAGAAAAGTGTCTTGTTTTAAGCAGACGCTGAGTACATATACTCATCTTAAATTAAAACGTATTAGTATGCTTAGTATCGCTTTTTCTGTTTTGTACTTTTATGATCAAAAGTTACTTTCAGTTAGAATTCCAATGAGAAGTCTTATTCAGATGAATAAAGAGATGCCAGTTTCAAACCTCATAACGATTTTAAAGTAAGTCGGATGTTAAATATCAGAATTCTTTCTTCTTTTTACATTCTCGTTAGATAAAAGTTCACTATGATAATCTTTAATTTTCAATGTTCTAGTTATCCATTGTCATCTTTCAAATATTTAAACATACCTTCGTAACCAAATTTGACTAGCCAATGAAAATGATAAACACATAAAATGATAGCAATAATAAATTCTTTGACAAGAACCATTTGAAATGCCGAGTTTGGATACTGTCTTTTTGGTGTATTTCTTGTTACGGTTCGTGCA
The DNA here is from genome assembly GCA_900239745.1 of Rotaria magnacalcarata. Taxonomy (NCBI): domain Eukaryota; kingdom Metazoa; phylum Rotifera; class Eurotatoria; order Philodinida; family Philodinidae; genus Rotaria; species Rotaria magnacalcarata. Next base: position 25,595 of record OENM01000064.1, read on the forward strand.
CGATCAATATTAACACATACCAATGTAAATAAACTGAAATGCGTTAAAAAATCTAACGCAAAATGAGAAAAACGACAAGCATATAAATTATTTTCGAAATGTATGCGTAAATAATATGTTGACATCCAATGTATAAAACGTACTAATGATAATAATCCATTTGATAGGGATAAAAATGCTAAGTACGCAAATGTTGAATGACAACGTAATGAACGCTGCATCAGAATAATAAATGCAACAATATTTAATATTGAACCAAAAATGAACAATGAATAATTGTGAACAAATAACAATGGTCTAGTAATAGCACGTTGATTTGGACAAGGGTTTTTTATTTCCGTAGGTACAGTAAAAAAACCATTATCATAATAAATACTTGTAAGATTAACGGAAATCATTTTCTTCTGGTTTGTTACTTGAATTAAATTGACATGGTCTTTGTTGTTATATTAATTTTAACCGTGCTAGGCGTTCGTAAGTATTTTCGAAAGAGAGTAGCTATACTACAATAATATATAAGTCTATAGAGAGAGAAAGAGAGAAAGAGAAAAAGAGAAAGAGAGAGAGAGAGAGACAGAGTAGTATAAATAGTATATATCAGAAAAGAGAATTAAAAAAAAATAGCGATGGTAGCTATGTGGTGTATTGTTCTTGAATGAATTTGATATTAGACCGATATAGGAATAAAAATAGATATTAAGTGATGCTAAAACAGACAATCAAATGAGACATTTAATGACTCGAAAGAACAAGAAGAAAAGAATCCGATGAATGAAAAACAAAACTAGTCTACTAATTCAGATGTATAGAAAGAAGAAACGTTATTATTTCATTGTCGAAGCAAAAAGATTCAGCTAATTCATCGATTGGTCGATTCTCCAATTACCGGCCTATTCATTTTTTATAACTAGAGAAAAAACGCCTTTCTATACATTTTTGCAAGATTGTCTGAGTTTTGCATGATTTACTTCTACTTCTATAATTTCCCTCTCGGGTGTCTCTATAGATCTATCTGATTCTCACGAAAGATTATTCTTATTGCTACGTGAAGAAACAACATTAGTGTAGAAAACCTTATAGTATAGGGATCTAATGTTTCAAAATAATATATCCTAGAAATTTTCGTTATTCTTGGAAATAGAACATATGTCAACTTAAATTTTTAATTTCATTTATTAGTACGTACATATTATTGAGTTTGAATTCGTAATAGATTACGATAAATAAAACAAAAAAACGATCGCTAATACATTAAATGAGATTTTTCTCAACTGCAAGAAACATGTAGAGAGAAAGAAATGGCTAAGTGAACAATATAATAGAATGTCACTGAGTATTCAAGCTGCGCATTTCGTTGGACGCACACTCATGATGTTTCATATAGAAAATGCTGAACTTTTCGAACAATTTCAAATGTAATTACTCGAATGACACTTCGATATATATATGTGATAGAAAATTTGTTACTTTTTTTCGAGCATAAATTTGTTTTTACAAAACTGAAACTTGTATGATGTTTATTATGTATTTGAATAGTTTTCTATTCACTGTAAAATCACTAGCTTTTATTTACTTCCGTAACAGATCAACATGAAGATAAGATGATAGCGGAAATAAGATCGGTTCGTAACTTCTAAGCCGGTGACTTATTACAAAATATTTCACGATAATAACAACCTCTCTTGAGCTATTTCTGAATGAAAAATGAAATAAAATGACAGACCATGATATTAAACAATGTATTGTAAGTCGTGATGTCTTCACAGGCAAAAATCATTTCATTTTAGAGTGCTCAACTAGATTGATATGCGTGCTTTCCTCTTGTAGAAATTAATATTGAAACATTGGTGAAGTACAGAAAGGCATTTGATTGAATTGGTCGATTTTTTTCTGCAACGATTCTATTCATCAAAAAATAAGATGAATACGAATATTTTTCCATGAAAACTAAAGTCGCGACATTCTAATTATATTTAAGCAAGACACAATCGTCGAGCGCATAACAATTTAGCAAATTACAAGGGGAAAACGAAAACAAATCCGATAAACGAACATAGTTTGCAAAAACAAAAGCTGTGTTCCTGTCTGAGAATTAATTTAGTTCATTCAGTACACATAATATTATTATTATTTGTCGATATTGATAAATTTATTGGAAGATATGTTTTTGATTCTTCTGTTGATTCTAAATTATTAGAAATAGGTGACGACAGATTAGACGACGAACCTGATTGTGGTGAATGTTGTTGACTTAAATCTTTGTAATCATTTGTTGGAGTTACTGCTGTCCACAAATTCATAAGGCGATCTAATGATGTATTATGAAGCTCATTTGACACATTTGTCTGACAGCCTAGGAAAATCTGTTGATTATTCATAATTGATACATCATCGTCACGTAGAAGACGTTTTCTTTTATTTGGTTGTCGCCGCTTTAATTCAATTGGATATTTTTTTCTTTCGTTACAAAATTTATAATATAATTTCCGAACTAGCAATTCAATACTACCAATAACCGATGCACAATGTGGATGACGATCAACTAGACGACTTACTATTGAACGAAGTTCATCTGCATTTGGATAACTAGAATATTTTGTAATTAATAAAAAGCATTTTCTCTATTTCAAAAAAAAACAACGAGTTTTTTTTTTAACTCTTACAGTTCGTATTTAACAATTTCTTGATATAGTGCTTGTACAAGAGCATTTAATTGATTTGCATCACCATTACCATTCAGAAAAGCAGCTATATGAGGTGGAAAACGCGGAATAGGAATACCATCATTTGGTTTCGGTAATAAGTCATATATAAGATTATGCTGAGATAGATTATCATTTTGATACATAGGTGACATGCTAATAGTTTTAATCATATATGCTTTTTTTTATTCGAAAGAATTTATTTCCAGAAACATACTTATTAACTGATTGATCATAAATCGGTTCGCTTCTAACAGTCATTTGTAATGATAAATCATTTTCATCATGCAGATTTGTTGTCGGTGGTTTTTCACCAACATCCGACATCAGTTGAAGTGGCATTGGCCCCATTGAATGAGCTTTTGTTGTAGCTGTATAAGATGAAACCAGGGTTGTTGGACTTATCGAAATTAAAGAAGACAAATCTCCGGTCACATTGACATCTTTTTCACTAGACAAAGCAAAATGATGTCTATATTATCTTCTAGGAGTTAATCTCTGACAATCTATGATTGAAATTAGATAGATAATTCACTATAACGCCTTGATTTGTTGTTTGAAAACTCGAAAAAAATGCGACTTCCGATACTATCTATATTATTGACTTTAGGAAAAAATTACTATTTGAGAAGCATCCGTTTTTTACAGTCCTCATATTTCTTCTAGATTTTATTTAGTCATTCGATAAAAGTCAAAAAGATGACTCCAACAAGGAAATGAAAGGAATCTAATAAGCAAACAAATTAATGGACTTGACAGTTTCTATAACAATAATAATAGTTTTTATACTTTTCTTCTGCAGAGTGTTGATTCAGGGTTGGACTTATGGTTTCTTTCACATAAAAATATACTTATTCACACACTCTCAGCACAAAGAAATAATCATATTCTATTTGCGATTCGTTTTCAATCTGTATTTTACTACTCTTAGCTTTTAACACTAAAAGCTAAATAATATAATCGAAGTGGAAAATTTTTTCCATGATATAAACTCATTTATATAATCTCTATGTGTATAAATATAATGATTTACGCTCATTGCAACAACACATTGTACTACATATTAACGCTAAACTTTACATTGGTATTGATGAAACAATTATATATACTTCTTACTTTAATTAGTTATTGTCTTATAGTATTCTAGAATTATCTTACGATTTGAATTTGACTCCAAAAAAATGACTTCACACTTCGAAATCATGCTCCCCAGGCTACAAATAGAAAAGAAAGATCGATGTAAGCGCAAGCCTAGAAAAGTCTTGTAAATTATTGATATACAACATAATATTCTCTCCATCTATTCTAAAGAATCCTCGATTCGTTTTTCTGTTGATAGTTTTACAGTTAACTAGTTTCATAAACTAAATAAAAGACAGTCTGAAAACTTTGTTTTTGAATTAATCCAAAGTCAATGTATTCTAATGTTTGCAATTTTCTTTGAGTATTTTTTCTTGGTAGGAAACAAGGTTAATGAATAATAAAATATTTATATCAGAAGAGATCGTGATCATAATTACTTACATTCCCTTGGTGAATTAAAATGTATGAATATTGAATATCCTTTTCTTCGTTTCTAATTTAACTTACAGAAGTACTTGTAAACGACCTTCAAATGGTATCCGTTTAAATGATTCGATATCAATATATTCTTGATATTGTTCATTCCATATTTGAATAACTAAAGTTGTTTTTATTATCTGTTGTAATTGAAATTCTTGAACTGAGAAACGAAATTTAAAAATTTATTTTTGAAATTAAAAACAAAAATAGCTCTTTCAACTTATTAAATATTTAAGATGTTGATGTGAAATTCCATTTTGTTGATGATAATATTCACTGGTGATTGGTATTTCAATTAAACGATTTCGTTGACGAAATCGACATAAATAAATCATTGGTGTCAATTCCACAGATGATCTAATTCATATAGAATCTTAATTATGATCAGATCAATATTATAAGTTGACATTAGTGAACGAAAAAAGAAAAAAAAGAAAAATCGACATCTGTCACTTTTAATTCCTTGTCTATTTTCTGATAGTTAATAAATGATATCGCTTGTATTCAATTTGATTCTATCACTTACCGTGATGAAAATGATGTTTTACGAAAAATTGTCGTTTTTTTATTCATCATTATTCAATGTTGAATCGAGAGATGGATTGAAAGTGCGCATTTTTTTCACGTACAAAACAAAAAATGACGTATATCAACGAAATAACAAATAAAGTATCTTTTATCCTTTTGACGGTATCGTTCGTGTCGTTGGCACATATATTTGGCAACTTAATACATCAGACATCGCCTGTGCTATATGAGAGTATAGGTAGAACTTTGTGCCAGAATAAAACCATAAGCGATGATGAGAGAATAATATGTTTTGTTTTTATTCAAATCGACCGTTACATGGTTAAACAATACTAAAGTTAATCTTTGAGTTATACGGAAATAAATCTGTATCTATACGATGTTCTATTTCAAATATTATCACTTGTCCGTATCACTTCGAAATATTAGATTACATTTCTCTCGTGGAATTTTTTCATTTTTACCATCAAATAATTCATTTAGTTTTTCTTCTTAGAAAAGATTTTTTATTTTTAACAAAAACAAAAAAAAGACAACAATCATGCTTTTCTTTCCACATATTATTTTTCTGGCAGTTGGTTGTTGTCCGCTGTTTGAAGATATGCTAAAGCATTCTGTTGACACGATCGTAGAACATGTGTATCCGATTGAAATTTTCCATTTAGAATTTCTTCACATTGTTGTCGAACATGTTTATCCGATGTTTTTTTCAATAAAATTAATTCGTACAATGTTGCATTTTGTGAATTACAATATTCGGGATCATCTAAATCCCAAAGATATCTTATGCCCGAGCCGGAAAATTCATTATCATATAATTGCTCAGTAACTAACGGTGATATTGTTAATAATGCTTTTATCATAACTAAAATAGCACTAACTGATTTACTTGATTGTAAATGTAATACCATTGTTAATAGACGCTTGACAAAAGCAAGTAACTTATTTTTTGATAATTGTTTATAACGATCAAGTAACATCATTTGTATGAGTTTAACAACAAGATCAATATCTGTGTCCGATGGACACGGTAAAAGTAATGAATAAAATAAAGCATAAAATCGTTGTGGATCAATATGTATTAATACTTGTTGTCGATTTAATATGGAGAAGACTGTTATTAAACAATGAAATTTAGCACGTTGGTTTAAACCAGTTTTTTCAGATGATAATTCATCATAATAACAGGCTATTAAATCATCCATGTATTCAATATTAATTAGATTAGCAAATTTAGCTAAACCTTCACATACGCTTGGCATTAAACGTAAATTGAGACGACGTTTCAATAAACGAAAATAATTAAGAAAAATTAATTCAACTATTTGACGATTTATTTTTATACGATGTTCTTGACGATTAGCTAAAGTTTTGTTTTCAAGTAACTTATTTAATTCTTGTTTTTCTTTATGTTGACGACGATCACGGCGTGATAGTTTTTGAGCTCGATAATCTGGTTTCGTTGCTTTTTCAATTTTTTTCTCTTCTATTGGAGATATTTCACGAATATTAAGTGAAAGAAATACATTGAGTACACATGGTTCAACAGCATATGAACGAGTTTTTAACAAACGTGTAACAAAACGAACAACTTCAAGAGATAATTCACCTGCACGATCATCATGAAGAAGACTCGCAATACAACTGCAACATTCTTCTCGTACGGCTAAATCACTAGAAGTAAAATAATATTTATATTCATAGAAGATAAAACTTCAAACAACGGCATAGCCATTAAGCCCCCCCCCCTCCAATCGATTTTCGTCAAAAAATTGAAAATTGAGATAACACCATGTGGTGATAGCCCATGTTCTGCTCTTTCAGAATCACTATAGTTTTTTTTTCAAAGACCTTTTTTTGACCGAAATTTTTAGTGATCTTTGAGAGGTCCTCNGCTTAAAATAAATTGTAAGACTACAACTTTATGTTTTGAAATACATATCGTTGAGTTTAAGTTTCATTTAGAAATGAATCAATGTGTAATTTAGAACATTATATGAAGCAGTTAATAATCTCTATGTTTCTTGCCTGTCATTACAGAAGAAATGAAGTCAACTATGATTTATATCTGTCAGCTGACGTCAATGATGAAATTTGTTTTTTCTTCGAAGATTTGAATTTTAGAATAATATTCATTTAAATTTTTAGAAAAATGACACCAATCCATCTCTAGTTTTTTGACATTTCTTTTTTTTTTAATTTAGAAACAATATTCATAATTGTTTTCGTTTAGCATAAATATAAATCATATAGGGTTCAACTGAAAGAAAAATTCTTAAAAATTAAATTTTCGTTGTAGTATATGCTGAATATGAAGTCAATCTTTTCAATGTTCTTACCTACTAGCCATAAATTGCACAACGACATTCAGTAAATTTGTTCGAAAATTGAAATTATGTAAATGTGTTAATAATTTACATAAACATTGTATAGCTAAATGTCCAAGATTAAGTTTTGATGCTGGAATTGTTTTAAGTTGTTTATGTTTATTTTTTGCTAAATGATTTTCTGGAAGACTTTTTTTAGCGCATTGTTCAAGAAAATGAAGAAAATGTTGATAATGTTTAAGTAAAGTTTGTTCGAAATGTCGAATAACTTTAACATCTTTAGATAGATTTTCTTTATGTGAATATTTTTCTTTTTTCGAATTTTTAATTTCTTCATTATCATCTTTAGTTTGTTCTTTCAATGAACGTATACGATACCCAGGTACAATATCACGAAATAGTTCAACTAATGAAAGCATTGTTAACTTTCTTACTGTCATCGATATTAATGGATCACCAAGATTTAGCAATAGACGTAATTGTTTTAAATTTGATATTTCTTCATAAGGACTTTTCATGATTAAATCACATAAATTAACAATTGTTTGTTTGGTTTCATTCAATTTTCTATCACGTTCAGCGATCAATTCAATAATTGAAACAGGTTTCGATGGTTCAGAAGGAGTAACAGATAACATAGAATCCATTTTATCATCGGCGTCTTCTTGATCATTATCATCGTCGTCATCTTGCATTTCTTGTTGAACTACGACTGGTGCCGATTGAGCGATTAATTGTCCGCGATCAGTTTTAATTGGTAATAATGGCCGTTGTTGATTTGTCTTATTAAATGATGAGCGTGGTAAAAGTTCGTATGATTCAATAAGTTCATTATCCTCATCTTCATCATCTGTTGGAATATTAATTTGTTCAGGTTCTTCATCCGACAACATATCTAATGGTAAAATAAGATTATCATCATCGGCATCATATCCGTTCTTGTCACTTTCCATCGTTAAGTTTTGTTGTTGTTTTTTCGGTTGAGGTTTATTTTTTTGATAAACCGATGGATTCTTTTTTAATGGCACATTAAATTTTACTTTTCGATGAAATTTTTTTTCTTGTTTCGAAGCTTTGCCAACAGTGCCTTGTTTTTTCTTTTCACGTGTCATTTTTGAACGTGTTTTTGGTTTGGCAGCTTTTTTCGAAGGTTTAGCCATTTTAATTATCAATCTAAAAATGTTTTACACATTAAAACTGAATAGCTAGTCAAGAAGAAGAAGAAGAAGAGAGGATAACGTTTTTATTCGTTGGTCGAAAGAATTGATCGAATACAGATCAATGCCTTTACAATACAAGTAGCTATGAGCGACATCTAATGAATATATTTATTAAAAAAATTAAATAGAAATTTTTTTAACATTCGATAGAAACAAGTGTCTTATGCGTTGCTGAATGTGGAGAGAAAAAATTATCTAGTGCATAAGCCGCAGATCGGCGAGTTCCTTGAGTGCGTGCACGAGTTGTTATTAAATGTTGCTGTAGAACTTCAGGCATAGGTTCTTCCGATGCATCAGAACTTAAATCAGTATTGGCCAATTGTTTAGTTGGTATGTGTCTTATCGATTTGACAATGTAAATGATTAGGACAATCAATATCATGGAACCAATTATAATACCAACGATACCACTGATAGGAAAAGATGAATGCGCGTTAAGTTGCTTTGTTGTTGTTAACACACTCGTAGTTGTAGTTATAACAGTTGTTGTTTTTGTTTGCGTTGTTTGTGTAGTTTGAGTGATTATTGTTTGTAATGTAGGTACCTATGTAAAATAGGACAATGAAAATTATCGTTGTTTATATGAAATATATACTTACGGTTCGATTTGCTGATGTCATGGTTGTTGTTGTGGTCGAAGTACTCGTTGTTACTGTCGTATTTGGTTCTGATGGTGTATTAAATGTCCAAAATTTACTATCTATTATTCCCATCGAATCTCTTAAACAAGTTGCTATAGGTAAAAATACACCTGGATCCAGTGAAATATAGTAATATTCTCCGGGATTAAAAACAACGCTTGATAAAATTACGAAACGATCTGATTGATATATCACATTGGCTGTTTGTTTTGCTACATCATATGTAACAAAATCTTGTCCAGTTGAGTTTATTTTAAAGCGAACATACGCATCAGTACTCGGCCGTGCGTATGTTATTCCTGTAGGATAGATCAATGTCCAATTTGATTGATATTTTGATACAAGACCCATAGGAAACCGTGTTGCATTTCTAACATAAAGACTATTAAGACTATCTTGAGCTATTTGAACTGTAAGACGGAGACATGTTGCATCACCTTGATTACCAATCGAGTCGACACCAGCAAAACAAAATAGATTTTGACCTACTTGATTGGAATTACCTGTATAATATACGTTAAAAATATGAATAGTTGGGCTATACGGGTCTGTATATGTTGCCGATTGCGTGAAACCTGCTGGGTAAACACCAATTATACTAGTTAATGTCGCATTTGGACATTGAATCTGAATTCGAAGAACCATTGTAATTACTTGACCTGGCACAAGAAAAATACATTGATTAGCAGGTACATCACCAATATAAAGTGGTGGTAAAGAGCATGTTATATTCGAATCCCAAACATTGAAAATAAGCTGAATAGGTACACGTGAAAGAGGTGACGTACTTGTATCGTTTTCAAAATCAAGTACAGTAAATGCTAGAGCATAGTAACCAATTGTAACTGGTCTGAAACGAAGAACACAACTAGTCTCATTGAGAAAAGTCGTGACAGGTAATGCAAGTGCAGATCGACATACACCACCACATTCTTGACTTGTATTTGACCAAATACATGTATATCGATCAAAATCATTATCCGCAACATTTATATTGATATTATACGTAAGAAAACGACGAAGTCGAATAATTGGTAGCATTGTAACAATAGGTGCTTGATTATATCGTCCACTCGGNCGTATATAAGTGTTAATTTCTGTTGCTACTGACCATGCTCCCCCACCAGTAACCAACGAAAACCATCCTGAACTGTTAAATACTGCTCGAAATAGAGAGTTTGACGGAACACGAAAAGTAAATCGTCCTTCGCCACTAACATAGTTTTCAATTTGATTAAAACCAGTACATGGAATAACTACTGAGCCGATAGTACTAATATTCAGTGGACAACCTGAACGACAAATAATACTTCCCGAACCAATCATATAGTTTCCAGCAGTTATCTGACCAGTTGTGCATGGCCACCATGAATAGTTCCATGCATGACGTTGAAGTATTTCGACGACAAGTGGATTTGATGTAGAGTTTTTTACACGCCATGTAATCATCGAGCCACGAAAATGAGAACATGACACAACAACGATCAGGACAAAGAAAACTGGCACCGATGCACCGATTGATTTCATTTTAAAAAGTATTCAATGTTACTCATGAAACGAACGGATTTATATAATATTTTTTTTTATTTTGTATACAAATTTTTGCTTAAGATAAAAAAAAAGAACATGAGATTGCTGGAACCAGATTACTTCATGAATATTTTTTATTAACAACGCAATTCGTATGATTTCAATCATTGTTTTCAATAAAGAAATATTCTAATCAATATTTATTTTTCATCCAGAAACTACCTCATAAAAAACTCTACGAGTGAAATTTGCAATTAAATTAAAAATCAACATCACGACCAATTCATTTGTTCTGCCGGTCCGATAAAATAAAAACGAATTTGTTTACAGTATATCGCAGTAATAATTCAATAGAAAAGTCATACAAAAATTGTCTGAGTATAATCTCAAATGCAAGCAATATTTTTCTGAAAACAAAACAGAATATTTCTTCATTGTGTATGAACGAATTGATAATTTCTACATTCAAAAGTACATGTCAATTTAATCAAATCATTAATTTGTTCGCGGCCAATAAGTCTAGACTTGAAAATATTTCATCATATTTAGTGAATTGCATGTAGACAAGCTATGATTGTCGTTGAACGGTTCATGATAAAATATTCCAATTTGATATGAAAGCAATTTAAAAATCTTATTTTGTAAAGCTTTTATTTTTCTTTCAATGACACACAAATGTCAGCGAATAAGTTTTGCATTTTCTGCTAGTTTTTGATGAAGTATATGTATATTTCTTTTTTCTCACGTATTCCATCGATTTCTTTTTATTTGAATAAGCTCGATTTACTAGAAAACAATTGAATTCCAACGGAAAGCATCAACAACAGAAGAAGAATTTATGTTCTTTGCACCATAAATTTTAGTGCCACTATTGTATTGACTATTTTTTTCTCTTGTGTTTGATAAAGTCAAATAAAAAGAATTTACAGTTTTTGGCCGATATAAAATTCCCGTATGTCGCTCGAGCATTCTCTATAATAAGAACTCGTTTAATAGTGTTTTCTCAAAGCAACAAAACTGCTACTTGATTATGGTTACATTACTAACAAAGAAATAAAAACCAAAATTTTGTCTCGCATTTTTTTGTGTAGTAAGTAGTCATTGATAATATGATGCCTTTCATAAAACCACAAAAGAAAAATGCGTAGAAAGTAACAATAGATAAGACAAATCTATCAAGTGTATGTGTGCTTACACATAATCTTTAACATTATGACTATATTTACTAACATATATAGAATAGTGAATTGAGACAAAACATTATTCAACATCTTTTTCGTTTTTTCATGTTAATTTAATTTTTAAATTATAAGCCAACACGTATTCAATTAAATAAAAAGATACATCAATGATGAATAAGTTCAAGAACGGTGAAATAAATTTTAATATTCATAATAATACTCCAGGTAAATTTGATATAGTTTTTCCATCATAACTATGTACAAGTATCAAAATGTTTTTCTTTTGTAATATAAAAGGTACTGTCTTATTTCGGATAGTTCAACAATGAGTAAGATGCAGAGAGAAAAAGCCACAAAAATATTTTCTAAAGTTGTGGTGCGCAAATGTCAGTTTCAAGGCCGCCACCACCAACAACAAAAGAAGCACTAAAGATTTGTATTTTTCTAAACACAAAAAAACAGAGATTCAGTTTGTAAATTCCTTTATTTGATTCTTCTCTTTCTCTTACCCTTCTTCCGAATGAGATGTGTGCATAAAGCATTCTTATATGATTTTCTTTCTTTTCTTTTTACGCTAAATCGCATAGAGCTGAGCAACATTTTTTGCGGTCTCCCCCCACTTCCAAATTCAACGCCAGCACTCAAGAATAATTTACGATCTTTTCGAACACCGTCATTATCCTCTTCATACATCGACAATTACAACATTTCAAAAACATCTACAAATAACAACGACATGAACTCGTACTACTCTTCGAGACAGCGCTCGAAATCACAAGTAGACTTGAATCATTTTGGGAATCATTCAGATCCAATATCTTCATCGATGCTCGTTAAATCGTCATCGGCAATCATACAGCCATTTATTTTTAATCAACAACGAAAAAAAGACAGATACGAATTATCGAAACTCAATGATGAATTTGCTGACTATATTGAAAAAGTTCGATATTTAGAATCCTATAATAAAAAAATCGAAATGGATATGAATCTTCTTACTGAAAAACAAATTCAAGGTTCCAAAAAGTTTAAAGCAATGTTTGAGAACGAAATTGCACAATTAAAAGAAACGGCCGAAAAATTATTAAAAAACAAACATACTTCAATTACTATTTCACAAAACGCGCAGGTTGGCATCTGTTTCTATTAATAATTTTAATATGAACTCTCCAATACCATATTGTGTGATTCATAATTTTTCTTTTCAATGCATATTGAAATATTTTTTCCTCTTTAGAATTTAACTCTTCCAGTTAAAAGACATCTTACCGAAAGTTTAAAAGATCGTGATTCATCGAAATATGACACGGAAAAAATTGAAAGACAACTATCGTCTGTTGAGGGCGATATTCAAATGTATAATCGTCGTCTCGTCCATCAAGATAATGAACATCAAAAATGGAAACAATTCATTTCACAAATTCAACGTCTTACATTACAAGCAAAAAATGAAATTCATAATGAAATCTTAGCACGTGCATCTTGCGAAAAAACAGTATCACAATTACGTATCGATATAAGTAAATTGAATGAACAACAACGAAAACGAGTAAATGATATTAAAAAAACATCGTATATTTTAATGTCGAATTCAACCAATGAACGTGCACTTACGTTTAGATCTGAATTATCGAATGGCATAAGAAGTATTCGGCAAGAGTTCGAAACACGACATGATTCATTACGTAGTGAATTATATGAAAAATTCAAACAAACCTATGAGATTACAATTCGGCAAAATCCTGACTTTAGCTCATTGATTTTAAATGAACTTGAACAAAAACGTATAAAACAAGAAGAAAAATACATACGTACTGAACTTCAAGATGTACGAAACAATACTGATTTATTAAGCCTGAAAAATTCCGATTTAAGATTACGAATACATGAATTACAAATCAAAATTGAACTGAATGAAAAAGAAAATAAACGTATTTTACAAACACAAGAAGATCTCATGAATAAACTGAAATTAAAACATGAAAATATGACAAAAGAATATGAAAATGTTATAAGTAAACAATTATCATTGGAAAATGAAATTGCAACATACGGAAATTTATTAGATGGTATGAAACCCGTTGTCGATCAGATTACTGACGACTATAATCTACAGGTTGCTAATAATGCAAAACAACAATATCAAAATAGTTTAATAACTCGAAGACCTCTTTCCATGAGCACTGATGTATTATCATCAACGCCTCATCGTACGGATAGAAATGAAACTGATTCTTATGTTTCTTTTATGACGATAAATCTTAATAACAATCATTCAAGATCTCTGAGAGACATTTCAACAATAACAGAACGACAAAGTTTAACAACGAACAGAAATTTTGGGGATTTTTATCTTAAACCGTCTGATATTAATCAGCAGATTGTGGAACAACAAGGATGGGTAAACTATGGATCTCCAACAAATAATCAACATACAATCATTATTCAAACACGAAGAAAAAAATGATATTTTTCTATTTTATTTTTCCAAACAACTATAATTTTTTTTTCAAATGAAGTATTTTATTTTTTAGGTGGTAAATGAAACATATGAAGTAGAGATTGAAGATTTTTAGATAGTTTTGAAGAAGAGAAACGTTTTTAAAAAAAAAGGAATCTAATCAGTCGCTCTAACCGATTGTCAACACAGAAACCAATTCAAACTTTACGCTTTTTTGAAGTCATTTAACAAAGTAAACAATATTTGAATTTAAAATTTGATTTATGAAAGCTTTTGTTAATGTTCGACTTCTTCGTAAATACTATCACTTCAAATTATTCTAAGAAGGTCAAGCAGGCATAATATTTAAGAAACAAGATTGTATGATCATGTTAATAACAGTCATTGCTACTGGGCGCGGCCACGGCGTTACGGAATTTCATTTTGTCACATTAGAACATCTATAATTCTTCAGTAATGAAAGCAAAATGATTGAAATTTTTATCATGAAGATAGGACGCTTTGTTCTATGTACAGTAGAAATTTTAATAATTTTTTCCCAACCAAAAAAAAAGTTATTAAATGAATAGTGAGCGTTACGGAATTTCAAAAAATGGAATTTTTTTTGAGACTAGTTCAGAATTAAGCGTTTTTCTGCGAAATAAAGCAGCCCAAAAAAAAACTCTGCATACAAAAGTTATTTAGCTTTTAACAAGCTATTAGAATATTACGTCATTTCTTATCGAACGAGCTTCATCAGATAAAAATTTTAAAATAGCACTCGTTACGGAATTTCACCTTTTTTCAAAAAATCGTGATTTAAACTCAATTAAAAGTGGCAGAGTAAAAATTAAGAATATATTAGTCACCAGCATGAAATTCTGCATCGAATGGATCACTTTTCAAAAAGATTCCGGGGAAAAAATTTTCAACGTTTTTTTTCGTCAAAAATTTTCGAAAAAAATCAAAGTTGTACTTTTGAATACGTAAATATCTCATTTAGTTCAGAATTCGATGCCGATTCCGAATATAGCCAAATTTGTACATATCTGCAAAAAAAAATCAGTGAAAAATGCTTGATACTGTAAACACACCTAAAATTCGTATACTTAGAAAATTCCGTAACGAAAGTATTTTCTTTTAAATGTACAAAGACACAACCAAATCTTAATAAAAACTAGTGCATTCGATAGCTTTTGAAAAGGTATATGTGACAATGGAGTTTGCTAAAAATATTTTCGCAAGAGAAGTGAGTAAAATACACTACGAGTAGTTTTTGTTACGGAACTTCATTAGAAATTCAGATGGTTTGCGGACGCTTTATCAAAATTGTGTAATCTTTGAAATTTCATTTGACGCTGTTATTTGAAGAGAACACATCATCTTCTATATAGCGGTGTGCAGTTCGACTTGGTTAAACTCATATATCAATACTAATTAACGGTTTACTTAAGACGAGTCGATAAGTTATTTTTCTAAGAAGCCAATTGAACGAAAAAATGACAATCTCATTATACCACAACGCTCGCATCCGGTAGGTGGCGACACCAGTTTTATGTGCTACCTTTAGTACTCTTTCCATCGACAAATTCAATTTCATTGAATTTTTAATTCGAACCTTCCTCATGGATGGGTGACTGATACGTGGCCGCGCCGTACTGTGATTCGTCAGGAACTAGATCTGATGGGGATTTATAGTAAAATAACGGTAACAAATATCGATAGTTTCTTCATTGTCTGCACTATAGATAATATAATTTTTGAAATTTATGCCAAAAATTCAGTATAGACTGAAATTAAAAAAAATATTCTACTCTTTTATGTATTCGTAAATTTCTCAATTACAAATACTTGAGAAAACAAATCAGCTAAAGTTTATTTACCTTTTTTTATTCAATGTCATAAGAAAATTTTAGCTGCTTCCATTGAAAAGACTAGTAGTCGTTTCATACAATAGAAAGAAAAATAACGAAAATTCAATGTGTGATTTCATTGAATAGGACAACGAAAATATAAAAGTGGCATGCAACAGATATCTTATTAAAGAAAAGATGCATAATAATTATATAGTACAAAAAGGAAAGGAATTTTTTTCATTCTTACAAATCTAAATAATTATTAGCGGTTTCATCATGACTTGAATTATAAATTCCTTTATGAAAATTCTCAATTCCATGCAAGAAACAGCTGCATATTGTTCAGACAGCTGACACAACTCGAGTAGCCATTACAATACTATCTATCAGAAGTGCTACCAGAATTATTGTATCTTTTGAGGATCAGTAGAGTGAAACATGTAATCCTATTATACATATGGATCACCTTATCTATGATTATTTATATTACAAAAAAAAAACATACTAGTTTAAATATTAGTATATTTATTACTGCTACTTATAAGATATAGAAGATAGTGAAAAAGAATTGTTAAGTATATTATATTATATCCAAGCGAAACCTTTAATCTTGCTCTATGGAAATGTTTACACAACAAAATGTTTTTCTTTTATTGCATAAATACTCATCAAAAGCAATTTTTATTATCAATACGGCTAATGATAACTTTTATTGGTTTCATTAAATACAATTTATGATTAGCAATAGCACAATTTGTATAAATTGTTTTTGTTTTAATTAACAAATTAAACTCATCCAATTCATCTATGTTTATCAAACTCATTCAAGAAGAAATAGTGATATCAATACTGTGTGTATTTGATGCCTATATGTGAGTTCACAGTGGCTCCATAGTCAAATAATAATCATTGATCTCTTGATATACACCATGTTTTTGTTTATATATATATACAGTCAAACCTCTATTAGTGAACACCCCTCCAAAGTGATCACCTTGTTATACTGAACGCCTTCTGGTCCGACCGAGCGATTTTTGCTGGTTTTGGCCCCCTCCATAGTGATCACCCCGCTATTCTGAATGTGAACGCCTTTTTTCNGATACTATGGATTGAATTGGCTCGTTGCATAATTTCTTACAGAGAGAGAGAGAGAAAAAAAGAAAGGGAAGAGCGACAAGATGAAATTCAATTGAATTGTTGAAGAATTGAATTTTATCTATTGCTTTTGTTCAGTGATCGTTCTTTGTTAAATATGGCATCTCGTCAAGAGCTATGCTTAGAAGAGAAAATGAATTTGATAAAAGAAAAAGAACTCGATGTATCTCATCGACAGCTCAGTGACACATTCCAGATCTCTCTTGGTGCAGTCTGCAATATATTGAAACGTAAATCCGAATACACAAATGATTATGAAACATATCGAAATAAAAAAGGGTGTGGGTGTGGGTGTCTTGCTCTTGATCAATGCACAACTACACCCACACCCATTTCTCGATTCCAATTTATCAAAACAGCGATCTATCTTGGACTATTTCAAATGCTTACCTATTGAATCTCATGTAAATCCTAGGATATAAATCTATTTTTCTGATATTATAAGAGAATGAAACAAATATAAATTCAATAAACTGTAATTCAACACTAGAATAGAACTAATGCGTGCCATAAAATTCGAAAAATCTCTGTCTGCCTAAACCCCCTCCATAGTGATCACCCCGCTAATGTGAACATTTTTGAAAGTACCGACGGTGTTCACAATAGAGAGGTTTTACTGTATATACTACCTGTAGAGAAGCCAATAAATCATACTGTTCACATAGTGCTTGTAGTTGAAGTGTGATTAGAACGATTCAATATGATTAAGTCATTTTAGAGATACTTTTTCGTGAAAACACAATGAACAGATGTATTAACAGCTTATTATACTGTGTTGTATGTCAAGCCTACATCTTGCCGTTATTTGATATTTGTTCATATATGAACGATCAGACAGACAATAGGTATTATTTATATATGCTATCGCATGAACTTTGCGTAATGACTATAATGTTCAAATTGAATTTCGACAAAGATATTGATAGTGTGCCTGTATATATTTAATGTCTGTATAGCAATGGTATAGAAAATGAACATTCTTCCTTTTTTTTTTTGTTGTTATTCATATTCACCTTCTATCGCTAGTCTACTGGCTCTCTCTTCTGTTCTTTTGTTTCTTTGTGCTCTGTTAGAAGAAGCGAACAACACGAGAGTAGGTGTATTCATTCATTCGCGATCGCCAGCAGTGAAAGGTGTTGTAGTTGACCGTAGTGTGTGTGTATATTGTCACTTTTTCTCTCATTTTTACACATAAGTGACCTTGACAAGCGACAATATACATCGACTAAAATATTTCTTTATTAATTCCTAGTCAATCGTAATAATGATTGACAAACAACAAAACTAATGTATGTGTGTTATGAATCAAAATTTCTTAGCATAGTCTCACTCTGTCTCCCTCTCATATATTTTAGTTTCAAGTGTTTCAGTAGAACAAAACATAATACTATGGGCACATGCTATAGCAAACGTTCAGCTTGTTATGATTTAACTCAAAATCATCATGCAATAACAATGTGTACACTAAAATCGCCTGGAACACCACCAGCAACATTACGTCGTTTTAGTAGTTTACGTCACAGTGTAAAATCATTTTCGTCGATGGCATATCAACGACGAAGTTTTCGTACACGACCAATGACAGGTATTAAGCAAAGTCCAAAAACTAAACATTTATGTATTATTAAATATAATGAATCGAAAGAAGCACTTGTTTGAGTTTGCTTTTACCCGGTGTATAAAATACTATCTACAAAGCATATTATATGTTCGCCTTTGTATTACTTGAGTTCATATGACAAGTATTATTTGTTGTGTTTTTATGTTTGTCTTTTGTTTTTTTCCGCATTCACATTAAAAATCAATAATGAAAGAAAAGTAATAACAAAAAAGACAAAGAAGGTTAAATGCGTACAAAGATTTGTAGACTGAAGAAAAAAAAAAAATAATAATAATAATAATAAAGGACGGTATCCTGAGAAGTTAATAAGAATTAAGTAGTAGAGTACATCTCTCCTTTTTGTAATATTAGAAGATAAGTCATTATGCAATTAGATATCCTTTAATGATGTTCAATTATTGAAGAAGAGTTGGCATAGTTCTTCTTTTTTTTTTATGAACACAAGGAATGTCAATGAGAAGACATTTATCAGTTTAAAAAGATATTCAAATGCGAACGACTCTTGCATTAGTAAATGAATCTCTTAATGATATAAGATTATGGGCTAATAATGAACCATACACATTTTCATACCATTGTGTTGATCGGCCACTGAAAATTGTTGAAAAAAAAAACTTGCTTTTGTTTTTTTGTAATTCAAATTAAGAAAGCAAACAAACCCGAAATCTACGCAAGTAATTTGAGTCACTGTCGTATGATTTGGATGTACATTGGACGGCTTTATATAATAATGTTTATGATAATTAATGCCAATACCCCCCGGTAGAAAATGATTTTGTAAATGATCAATTGATAGAACGCCAACAATGATTGCATTAGCATCAGGCGCCGAACGTAATGTAACTTTTTTTGAAAAACTAGAACAAAATATGATATTCTAAAAGATGAATAAAGAAGATCTATTACCGAAATTCGCAAAATGAACGAACAGGAATATAATCGAGAAAATTCACTACATATTGCACTATTTCCTTGTCGTCATCGATCTTTTCTACTGTTCGACTTTCAGCAAAATGATTATCCCATAGATAACATTCATATAATACTCTCTGATAAACTTGTTTGACATTTGTATTTGG
Source organism: Rotaria magnacalcarata (assembly GCA_900239745.1). Classification (NCBI taxonomy): domain Eukaryota; kingdom Metazoa; phylum Rotifera; class Eurotatoria; order Philodinida; family Philodinidae; genus Rotaria; species Rotaria magnacalcarata. The sequence goes on from OENM01000064.1 coordinate 45,438, forward strand.
TATATCAACTGAACATTTCCATATTGGTAAATTGTTTTTATCTATATCTGATGTTGAGGTTACGGTCGGTTTATGCATGCATACATTAACATCCTCAACATTTGTTTGAACATTTTTAAACTTTGTCAATGACAAACGCTATAAATAGACAAAAAAAAATGATTCGTTAAATAAATAAAATCTGTTTATGTTTTTGTTCTTTTTACTTGAAGAAATTCTTCACTGTTTTTAGAAATATATTTTCTCAAATGAAATTCACCATTACATGTATGAGTGACGAGTTCATCCAGTCGTTTTGTTCTTCGGGGTGATGGTAATTTGAGTTCTTCAGTAAGCGTACTCGGAATCTATGAGCACATAGAATTTATTTCTTAATAAAAAACAAATGTAATATTTTATTGTTCATACTCGGCAAAGTAAATCGATATTGAGTATCATGATCATAAGACAATGCTCTAATATTAGTCGTTCATTTTCTTGTTGAATAGTATCGAGTTTCTCTTTTCTCAATTTCCACCAAAGAATTTTCGATGATTTATTATGCATATCATAAAAAGATTGAAAGACAGATGGAAGAAAAATTCGTGCCAAATTTCGACAATTAATCTTTATATGAAAAAACAAAAGTCACACTTATATAGAAAGATAGGCAACTTTTCTTCACATATCCTTACTTGGTTATTTCCCGATCGTATTGAAATATCAAGTAGAAATCGAAGAATTGTTTCTAGTACTTCACGACTCTCATCCGGTAACATTAAAAAAGTAAGTCGTAAGGCTAATAATTGTTCTTCTTGTGTTATACCTAAAAAAATAAATACAAAAAAATTTGTGCCGGTTTTTTTCTCAATCGATAGAAAAAGATTCATTACATTTAAGTAAATTACATAAGAGACTTGTTATTGATGGTGGTATAATACATTCTGGTAGTTCTCGAAAATATTGTCGTATAACATCAGCAACAACAAATGGCTGATAGTCATCAAATTTAATTGTTTCTGCATGTTGTTCTCCGTACGAATCGTTCTTTAATTCAATTTGCGAACGTAAATGGTCAATTTTAGATTTTACACCCGGTTTACGAAATAATCCATCGCATTTACCAGCATTTATACGAAGATATTGTAATGCATTCACTATCGACATTGGAAGAACATGTCCAGTTGTTTGCTGATAAACACGTAATGGAACACCAAATACACGTTTGCCTTTCCATGTTGTTGATTTTGGAAGTTTGTTTATTTTTGCAAGAGTTCTAATCAAATAGTTATGATTATAAAATAACATAAACGGATTCTCGAACACTCACATTGTTTCATAATTATATACATCATTTGGATTGCAATTTTCTTGTGCCATTTTTCGTAATTTCGATAATGCTTTAAGATAGTACAAAAAATGTGCAATAGAAGAAAAAAATCGTTTTTTATTTTTTGACTTGCCTGTTTCACGTAAACGATCAATATCATTTGATAAAAGTAAATGAATATTTATTTCGTTATTATCAGTACGCATTGTTAGTATTTCAAGTAAACCTTTTTGATCAACTGCTTCTCTAAAAAACAGAATGAAAAATGTCCATAGATACCTTATGACTTTAAACTACATCGAAACTAATTGAAAAGAAAATTATTTCTCTCAGAACATTGATATTGTTTGTTCAGACGAAAGGAAGCCTCTTGATTCACATCTTTTGAAGGTCATCTTAAAAAACGACGACCAGACACGAAGAATAATGAGCAGAAAAAATTTCTTCAAGTTTTAAATTTTCGAAATTGAATCAATCAAAATAAAATAACAAACGACAAATGTCTACTTACCTAGTTATATTTCTTATCAATACTAGGATATCAATGTGTATGCGCGTAGCAGTCAAAAAATATGTAGAAACAAGAGAAAGAAAATTTGCTCTATCATTCTATATCAACTGACGACAGATCTCTATGATGTAACTATTCTGCACACATGTCCAATTGACTATAAGACACCATCAGTAATTAAGCGAAAAAAGAGAGAGACAGACATTGCTTATTATGCATGTGTGTGTGTGTGTGTGTGCCAGTCTAACTTTTTATCAGACTGTATCGGCTTGTATCGTTGTCTACGGCGCATTACCTTCGAATTCATCGTCGTTGACTCGCAAAACAGTAATAACAAAAAGGAAAATAGATTATGATGATTGGTATGCAAATAGAAATGTATGCCATACAGAATTTTTAATCATAACGTACTATAAATGTACAATTCATCATATGCTACTTGTTTCTCGTTGTATCATCATTGAATATGATGTAAAGAAGAAAATAGAGCCTATTAGAGAATTCCCGAGTACGATTCCTTCTTACTTAGTTATATATATTTTCCTATAATGAATTAAGTTCTTTTCTTATATGACTCATAGAAGAGAATATCGTTGAGAAAATCAATTAGAAAAGATAAACTATCATAACATACTCAACTATATACTTAACAAAAAAACAATATAATAGGTACTCAATGATATTGAACAAGAAATTTATTTAACTCTCTCTTTCTATAGCACTAATGTCACTAAAGATCATGTCAATCATATATTGAATGTATAGACGATCAGTGAAGTATTTCAGACAAATGCGAAGCAAATAGAAAAGGAAGGTGACGAAGAAAAAAAAATCGTACAGTGATCTATAGAAGTAGCAGCCCTCATCTGAAGTACTATTCTCCCCTGTTACTTAGTGTATTTGGCTGCAGGTGATTCGTGCTTACATTTACCTCTTGATACTACAACACTCATCGATTGAGTTGTTGATGACAACTGGTGTACGAAATAGGTGAAAGCTACCAGCATATAAGAAATATTGTATCTTTTTTTTTTCTTTTATTTATTATAAATGAGAGGCAAATACTGATTAGACAGCGCCGCACACACCTTGCTTAAACAAAACCGTTTTGTTAATGTTTCTTGCTGCGCTTTTCATTCTCGGTTTTCTTTCTGGACATAGAATGAGTAATCTATAATATTGGATGCTAATACATCCTTTCACTTTACTCTCAACGAACTAAACAATAATTCTCAATGTAAATGATGTACAACATAGTTAGTTTCATCGTGCTCGTATATTTGACAATACTTACATCTCAATCGCTCAACAGAGATACATCGAACAATATTTATGTTTGTTCGAGATAAGAAGAAAAGATAGATTGACAAAAAGAAAACGACTTACTGATCATTGATTTGTAGGCTAACATCAACGATAGAATCATCAGTTGGATTGATGATTGTTTGTTGAATAATATTTTCATCTAATAATGAATGATTAATTGATGGCTGTTGTAAATTCTCGCCTTCCATTTCAAGACGTGATAAAATAAGATCAATATCATTATTAAATCGTATTAATTCACGTAAAACATTATCTTCATCAACATATAAATCTAATCTTGAACTATCCATAGATTTCGTATCATATAAATGACGAAATTTTCTTCGCGGTATTCTTTTAAAACTATCAGTCGATTGAATACGATTAATTAATGGACGTGACATACCACCTGATCGTCCTAATAAGGAATTAATTGATGATGATAGAGAGTGTGACGGTTGAGTTTTAGTTTTATTAACAATATCATTGTAATATTCATCGAGAACTTGAGCTTTATTCAGAAGTTTTCGTAGTAAACTTTGAGTAGAATATTTAGAAAGATTTGTTGTTGTCAATGATAAACTATTGGAAACAAAACGTTTTGATGTTTTACTTGAATTAACATATTTTTCTTCATTATTTGTTGATATTACTTCAATATCAGTAAATGAATATGAATCAATAGGATTATTTAAATTATGATAAACATCATATTGACTAATATATGGTATCGACTGAGAGTTATATATAGGACGATGAGGATACTTTAGAGATAATGAATCTTGAAGTTCAACTGCTGTCGATTGGAGCGTGTTGGAATCTTGTTCTTCATTATCATTAGTTAATCTTGAAGTTTCAATTACAAGTTGATTATTGGAAATTGTTGAATCGTATGAAGTTGTTTCTTGTTGTTTACGAACCGAAGGTTTTCGTTTGTGTGCTATTAATAAAACAAACAAAATATTCGATACACATTTTCACTAAATTTAAAAACTAAAACTGTATTCAAACCTTTAAAAATTTGTATTCGTTGGAGAAAACCTTTTGGTTTATTTAAATTCGTATTGTCTACTGTTCTAAGTAATAATTGAGTATTGGAATATTTTCGAGAAGAACAACAACAACGACAACAAGATAATAATGAAGATTTCTTTTTGTAATTATCATGAATTATTATTGATGATGACGAACATATAGAATCTTTATCTATTGAATTTGATATCATTGTAAAAATTAAATCGATTAAATTGATTAGATATATATATATATATATGTGTCTATCTATCTGTTATTCAAAGTAATATAAATTACATCCTATGGCAAAAACATCTAAAAAACAGATGATAAAAAAAGCAAGAATAAATGTTGAGAATCATTAGCAACGATTTAGGAACATACCAACCATTGGTCTGTAAATATATAAACATGAAGTGTTATTTAGAAAAAACGATGATAAATAAGAACATAAAGAATATCACATCATTTTTGGTCTTATTAGTTGTCAATCGATCGATTTGTTACTGTTTATCGTTTGATGTTTAGTAGAGAGAGAGAGAGAGAGACGGGCAGGCAGGCAAAGCGAGACGGAGAGAGAAAGGGCATAAGAGAAAAAGAACGGGGTTCTCTTGCTCTCCAAAGTATGCTATAAAAATAGTGACTATAATAGACCTGTTGTGTTACATAGTATTATAGTTAATAAAATATATGAAGAAAAAAAATGTGTATTTTTACACTTTTATTTTATCCGTAAAATCAGTCATGATCTACTACTTCTATCTTTTACCATATGGGAAATATGAGTCATCGTATAGGCTCAAGGATACAATGAGATATGGATGCCGAAGAAAAAAACCTATACGTATACGTATATAGGTGACATGAACCATTAATTAAAAGTTAATATGCTGGCTATTACCTAGTTGAAGAAGTTATTCTTTTGAACTTCTACGATTTCAAGACGAAGAAAAAAATTCTTATTATACGAGTAAACATTAGGAGACACTGTAAGATTTCATTGTCGGGCCCACACAAATACAATCACTTCTCTTCATAACGAACGTGTCATATGTCTACACGTATCTTTATCAAACGCCAACGAGTACAATCATATTCGTATGTGCATATAGTTTGTATCGAGTAACAAGAGTCATTGTCATCGTTCTCAGTCTATGCGAGTCTCTTATTACCATACCTATCGACACAGTTATTCATCTAGTCTTATTCGAGTATACGCATTGAAAATAACTGACTTGAAAATGTCACAGCTGCCACATATATTTATACCTACTTAATTTGACTAATCAAAATATGAATAAATGTTTTTTGTTTTGTTTCAAGGCAACGAATTACATTATCTCTCTTATTAGTTTCTTCAAGATTATTGTTAATAATAAAAAACAATCATAGATATTCATTCGTTTAGAAATACCCATATATATATATATATATATATGATTATTCTATGTCAAATATAGTAACTTAAAAAGATAATCACAGCATGACTGTAATCAAATCACTTAGTTTTGATAAGAATAATGTTCGCTAATCTCATTTATGTTTACCATAATAATAATTGTCTATTAGAACTAGACAAACTTCTTAATAGTATTAGAGAAATGTTATTTATCAGGCAGTAATACGATCATTTCTAGTCGTATCAAGATTAAAAAAGAAATGAATGCGCCTACAGTCTTTAAACATGAACATTGCACAATCAATGATATCTACTCTACTCATCATCAAAGACAAGTGAACCAATGAAGAATAAGTTTCTTCAAGCTTAATACGTATTCAATAGACTTTTGTTGTTATATGCTAATAATCGTGTTCACATATAATCCACTGAAGTAATACGAATATCTTAAATAAACATACAGTTTTATGCAATGTTTCTTTTTCTTTCTATGGAATTAGTAGTTCACTATATGTAAAAACCTTAGGCCTATTAGATGAAAAAAAAATGCATCGACAGAGAGAAAAGACGATTAAACTCGTGTTTTTTTTCTTTCTGTTTCTATTATTTTGCAATAACAGTCCTTGTTTATTCATGAGACAAGAAATACAAGAACATCGAAATGCTATTATTTTTGTTTCACTTACCATCATCTTTAGAAAATTATTCAGCAATATAAAATGAAAAGCTATTAAAAGAAAAATTTGTTCTCTTCATTACATCGATATCAAACAAAAAGAAAAGAGATACAAAATTTTGTCTGTTGAAGTTAATATTTATTCTTTGAAAAAAAAAAAAAGGAGAAAATAATAATGACGAGACAATAATGAGGCATCGAAATTTGCTCTTTGATTATTGATCGATGATCGCTGATGTTGACAAGAGACAGAATGACAGCCGTGTAGAGACGATTCATCATATATACGCAAGAGAACGAAGACGTCGATAGCATAAAGTGTCATGATATACAGCGCCGCAGACATGTATATAGATATATCATGGCATAATTTTACCATCTCAAGCGATATAGTTCGAAATAGCATTGATATTTTTATTGCATATATATATATACAAAACGGAAACTAATGGAATGATCTGTACTCTGGATATTTTCACCTACCGTGTCAATTCAAATAGCTTCCGTAGATGCTTAAGCAAACAAGAAAAAGAAAGAATGATGTTAAAGTATTGCTACAAAGAACCGGAAAACGTGTGTGTGTGTGTGGGATTATTCTTCTTGTCTATCTATATTGTTCATCAAAGTATAATTAAAAAGAGTAGTGAAAAAAATACAAGAGATTTTACATAGTAGTTCATCCAATAAAAATAGAATTCGTGTTTTTCGTCTATTTATGTTGATTAGGCCCCTAACCGACTGAAAAAATAAGACGAATTAAAAGTGAATGAACCAATCTAATTTCCGTTGTTAGATAGAAACACCAATCACGTCGCTTAATTCAACTTTAAGTTAATTCATTTTTCTCTGTCTGTTTGCTCCGTAAGACAGTTCATTCTATAGAAGTTAAGTGGAAATGACAATGACCTTGTTGAAGTCAAATATTGATTGATCACTCGAAAATATGTATGCAAAGATTAAAAAGAACGCATGTAACTTTAGTTTTTTTTCGGTTTCTTTTTTATTTTTTTATTCTTTCTTAAGATAATAACAAAACAAAGCAAAATTAATCTAGTTGTTGTTGTTATTGTTTAATTTTGTTTGTTAATCGAATTTTTTCAACATCTCGAAGAATTTTTAAAAGAAAAAGCCGAGAACTTTGCCTCCGGTATGTTTTCGTCGAGCTTCTTCATGATCTAATATGCCATGTGATGTTGTCAATACGACATATCTACCAACAATAAAATGAAAGACAGCAACTAAGTGATAGCAAACATATAATGACTCTACCCGAATTGACGTGATGGTAAAAGATTCTTTGTCCAAGTTTCAATATCACGAATAGGACAATCAAAACGAGGACTAATGACACCACACTATAACAGATAGATAATAGAAGATGAAAGAAATTTCTATTGTTATTCATACTTTATTTAAACGACCGTTTAAATTGACAACTATTTTTCCACTACGATGATCATCAATTATTTCGAATTCACCAATATAACCTTTTCGAAAATAGAAAATATTTTTATAGAGTATTATTTTTCTTTTACTTTTGTTCTGTTCAACTTACCATGTTTCATCATGACAGTAAGAAATTTAACGATCACTTTTGAACATGGTCGAATAATAACTTGACGTTTATGACGTTTTTCAGCGTTATTTATTGATTTAAGAGCGTCAGCAAGGACATTCATATGAACCATGTTGAGTGTTTACTTTGTGTATGTATGGTAAATACACGTAAATCTGAAAAACATGAAGTACTAGTAATAAAAAAAAACAACAGATTCAATTAACAAAAAAACACATGTTCGTTTTTCTCCTTTCTCTAAAGACGCTGAACAAAAAGAAAATTATCCGCTAGCAGCAGCAGTTTGTTGAGTTTTTCGTGATTGTTGACGAAGTGCTTCACTAAGTAAGTCTGGTATTCGAGCTTCATTCTCAATATAGGCCTAAAACAAAAGAGAGAGATATTGAAATAAAATCACACGGTGTTAATGTCTCTTAAATACTTGAATAAGATCATGAGAATTTGCATCGCTAAAGTTATATGTGGCTACTTTGGAATTTGGATGAATAATTGCATAGAGTTGAAGAACTGCAGCAGCATCGTTCATGCTAAAATAAAATTGACTCAATAAATATTTTATGAATCAGATTGATAGTAAACATTGGAAATCAATTCGTTCATTCAATGAATAATAACTGATTGCAAATATTTGTTACAAAAATTGTCATCGTGTAACGATTAACAGATACAATACTTAGAACAGATGAATAAGAAGAGAGTCATATCAGATGTTTCGTACATAAATTAGACTCTCAAAATGACTAAGGAAATCTAGGCTTTTAGTGAAATAAATTTTTTTGTTGAGTTTTCAATAAGACTGCCTTAAGTACATAGTCTGAAACCACAAGCGATTTTTAAATTAGCGAGATTCCCTTGTGAATTTTATTTTCTCATGCATCAAATATACAAGCGACAACTATTGAGTGCCACTTGGGGAAAAAATTAATATTTTTACTATGATAACGAGAGTTTGGATAAAGAAAAACATCGAAGATATCTAAAAAAAATACATCAATACTCTATGAGAGTCCTTTTTGACGATATCACATCATTAACTTAAGGCGATTGCTTTCCTCTTCAGACTATGTAAGATTCGCACGTAGAATAATAATAATAATAATAATAAATTCTTAACAGTAGATCTCTAATTGATACATCGGGATAATAATAATTTTAAAACTTACAAATTTCTTCTAATCATATCGTTCATTAGTCGATCGATTTTTTTATACCATGCATAATAAAAAGTCATTGGGCCAAAATGTCTGGTTGATCGAAGTACATCATAGGAATTTGTTTGATCAATATGTTCATACGTTCTTTGAGTAACCTAACAGAAGAAGGAGAAAACAACGAATTGTTTTTGTTCTAAAACTTCATAGGCAATGAACTTACCCGTATATAATCTCGATCATCGGGTTCAAATTGAACACATGCTCGGTCGAGTATAAATTCATAATCACCTCGTTCTAATATATTCTATATGAAATTAAAAGAATTATAAGAAAATTTATAGGGAATTGTTTTTCGATTTACTTCTAAATGTTTGTCTTCAAACATTTTCGGCATGACTAATTCTCTTCCAGCAATTGAAAAATAGATTTGTCTCATTCGTCGTTTCTCATCTAATGTTGCTGTTCGTAGTGTACCATCAACATCTCGAGCGACAATAAGCCGATTCTATTTTCAATTGAAATTCATTGTTGCTTTTGTTTCTTTATTTACGTATTAATTCATTAAACTTACTCGTATTGGTATTCCAAGTGATATATCAATAAATAAATGTTTACTTGTTGAAAAACCACTCAACATGTCGTCTTTTTCAAGAACTTCTATGTTTTCTTCGGCCTCAGATAAAACCGGTGGCATTTGCAGTTTTGCTCGACCACGTTCTATTGTTTTTTCTTGTTCCTAATATGAAATATAAATTAGAAGAAAGAAAATCATCAAGCATAAATAATGATAGAAATATCTATATACATACGTACTTCTTTGAGTTGTTTATCAGTTAAATATTTATAGACAATACGATCGAGACTTTTATTATTACGTAAACTAAATATTCGTGATAAATCAAAGCCAGTTATATTTGTTAGTAAATCTTGAACATCTTTACGAATAAATATAGTACCCTGATCGATTTCAGATTTACCTACAATGAACTCATAAAAGAAATGATAAAATAAAAAATTTTCATTCATACCTTTATTGGTACTATTATATTGAATTCGATTGGCTAAACACCGAATACATGTGTTCGGACGAATTAATGAACGAAACATTGGATTATCGTAAATAATACATCATTATTTAAAAAAATTTGATTCAATCTAAAAAAACATATCAAGAGATTACGATTCCAATATTGCACTATTACAAACTAACAAAAAAATATTAAATGGCTGCGAACTACAAAACAACAATAGGATAATAAAGTTTAGGTTTTCTAATGACTACTATTCGATTTTTTCGTGTTGCTCATCGGTCATATCTGACATTGATTGACTAATAGACTTTTGACTAGGTTCTAAAATTTCATGACCGACAGGTGTAACATTCGAATCTGTTTCACCTGTTGTACCAAATTCGTTTACACGTGTACGATCAACTGGATACATATAACGTTGATAAAGATATATAAAAAATATAATATCTAGAAACAATAAATGATGTTTCGAAGAAAATTTAAGAAATTTTTCTTTTACCATCACGAAAACATCCAATTCGATACATTGTTGGCATTTTAATAACAAAAGCAAATAAATCATCGATAAATGTATTCAATGCTTTATATGTCATCATACGCCAAGGTAAATGTGATACTGATCTAAGTTTATAATTAATAAACAATTGTGGTGTCATCATGATAAAACCTGCAATAGAAAAACATTTTTGTTTTAAAATTCTTCTTTGATCTATTTAATCTTTACCGAATGTTAATAAAACCCCATAAACTGTACTTAAACAGAATGAATACCAACTTTTTTGTTCATGATACATTAATAAATAACACGCATAACCAGCCACTAATGGATATAAAAGCCATGATAAATATTTAAAAGCCATCTAAATTAGGAAAAAAGAAGTTTTTGTCTTTTTTTGTACTATTTTTGTACTAACTCGATCATATTCTGATGTTGTTGTATCTTTATACGATTGTTTAAAAACATATTTATATTTTGGTATTAAACCAAACCATTTTTCATTTGGTAAATTCTTAAATAAATGATATTAATCAAAAGAATATAGATTTATAGACAGTATACTTGAAAATTAACGATTTTTGGTACTTTCCATAGTTCAATAATTATGCCAACAAAAACACTAATACGAACCATAGTATTTGTTTCATTATCAAATACATATAGTAATACGATAAAACTTTGAAATATACCTAAAAACACACTTCGAACAGATAAACCTTCAAGAGACTTCCTTGTTCGCCAAAATTGAATATCTAGAATGTAGAGAAAACCGAAATCGATCCTGTTTAGGTGTTTTTCGTTTTGTTCAAATCTTACCATTTTTAAATGCTAATATTTCAAAAACTGTATGTACAAGTGAAACAGTTATTGTCATTGCAAGTAAATATGGATTTGTTTCAATAAGTGTACGCTAAAAAGAAATTGTTTTTTTAACCAAATGAATATTTATGTTTCTTTGTTTATCTTATTTGCATACTTTCATGGTATCTTGATCTTCATCATTTGGTTCATCACCAAGTAAATTTCCATACCACGATTGACGTAAATTTTGTGACACGTACATTTGCCATTTCCATAATTGTATTGGTGCAACAGTTATAGTCAAGTTTAATTTACTAGAAATAAAACAAAACAAATAACAAAATATTTTTTCGAAAAAGAATATGACATACTCGATCGTATCATTTATTGGATAATAATCAGAAAGAAGATTCCAATAATCGTTTAAATAGAGTACGGGATAATATTTTCCAGTATAAGCATCAAAATCAACATCTAAATAATTTTATAAGTCTTAATTTAAAAACAAATGAAACTCTCTATTGATTTACGTTTATCTAATGGTGGTGGTATACTGCCTTTCATCCATGATGATTGATCTTCGAGTAAATTAATCGTCATATTGGAATGCCAATGCGATAAGAGTTCAACAATATTATCGTCAGCTTTCTAAATACAAATACTCGTCTGTAAAAAATAAAATACGAACCATTTGAAATTTCATATTCACCTTTTGATATTCTTCATCTTTTTCCGTACTGCCCGTTAAAAGATTTTTTGTTTTTCGATAAACTTTCTTTCTATATTTATTTAAACGTTTACTTTTCCAAAACGTATATTGTGGTGAATCAGATTCACGTTCGCTAGGATCAATAGAATATCGACTTTTACTTACAACAACATGTAAATAAAGTGACCCATTATTTTTTATATTCTAACAAAATAAATAAAACGTCTAAATAACAATATAATCTTCACGCATGACAATGTATACCTCTGAAATAGGAAATTCAACAAATTTAGTACGTGTTCCATGTGATGACCAATCTCCATATTTGAAATCATTCAATTTCCATAGAGGTTTTCTCATGGGATCATATCTGTAAAGTTTTTCTTCGCTAATAAATATGTACATGTCCTTAAAAAAGAAAAGTAACTTTATGACCTTGACATCGTGAATAAAAATATTCTCACGAGTAAATCACCAGTTGTATAAAGACTTCCAGGAATGTAAGTAGTCGTCAACAACGATGAATCAATGGGTACTGTTCTAGTTTCAGTTGGATTAACATTTGCAGGTCGACGAAAAAATCGTGTAACAAGATAAATCATCAAAACACGAAATGCAAAAGATTTAACGATGCTCCATGGTGAATAACTTTGTCGAATAGGTGGAACAATTGTATTCGGTGTTAATCTTTGTTGTATATCATTTGCTTGAGATACTGACGAAACTAGACCTTCTTGGTGTTGTGAACTCTAGAGAAACAAATTAAATTAGCTAATAGAATAGCTCATGAAAAAAAAACGAAGATAAACATACGGAATTTCCATCAATCGTCGATTGATTTTCGTTTATACTCGACATAATTAATTACTTAATGGTTGTATATTTTATTTTTTCTTGAGCATTAGACATATGGCAGCCATTCTATGATACGATTCGATATAGTCGGTTTTTCGACCTCCAAATATCATTATATTTTTATTTTTATTTTCTATTCTAAACTTATTTGTCCAAGTCAAAAATTAGTTTTGTATTATTTCGAAACTTTCTTTTAATAGAACACAATCTGCTATTGATAGTAGCGCTGTTTGTATTCATTGGTTTTTCACGTCATAGTTGTGTGTACATAGAGTGTGAAGAAGAAGAAAAAGGTTTGAAAGAAAGTAATCACACAGAAAATTTTGCCTACAACTATAATACGCCAGTCAAAACTTATCATCGTATTACGGGAATGTATGTCCTTTTGATTAAATTCGAAGAAAGACGTATCGTCTTTGTCTTGCATCGATAATATATGAATGACATTTGTTAGTTTTGAGCTTAGTGTTTTTAATGAAACGGTGTGCCCAGCAGAAAAATGTCTATGGTTGCATAATTCTCGGAAAACGTTCTTGTAGCTATTTTCAACTGAGTACACTCGAATGCTTTTAACTTTAGTTAGAAGATGCATAGTCTATGAAAAAAAATCAACGAGTTCTTTTTTGAATGATCACAAATCAAAGAAGTTTTAAAGGGTGTTTTGCTTTTTGAATTATTGAATCATATTGAAATGTTTATTTGATAGAAAATCTCTTTTTTTATGATTTATCGAAGATTGAGAAGTAGACGTATTCTGATGGAATTAGCACTGATGTGTTTATATTTAAATTTCGAGCATACTTTTTCTCTTACAAGACTAACGTTGATTTAAAGTTTCCAAATTTAATAATGCCAGTTCTTAATCGATTCTAATGTTTACATCCATATTATTTCACAATAGAAAATACGTCGATAGTGTGAAAAATTCATTCTATCATGTTAGTAACGAAAGCTGCCTAATTGTAAATGTTGTCTGCTCAAGCCTTATTATCATTTCAAGTATTGAGTATGATGTTTCTTTCGATTACACTTTTTCTCAATACTCAGACAGTCTATGTCACGATCAATTGATGTGTTTTAGTCCTTTTTGGTAAAAGAATATTCAAGTATTTTTCGATATTTGTACATCTGATTATTTATGATAAATCGATTAAAATTTTGCTTTGAAAACGATTTCCATCATTTCATGTTAATGCGTATAGAAATTTTTCTTTAAAGACGAAACTGAAAATAGCAATTTCGGATTTTTATTTAATTCATTAAAAACATAAAGTTTATCTGCATAAACGAAAACACAAACATTTCATGAATTTAAAATACAAGGTAGCCCTAAAGAGGGCTGTTGGGTTTTCAAGTTTATATCTTATAATTTATTGAGATGATGCTGCAACAGCTTTTTTGCTTTGTTTGACTTTACCAGCAGATGAAACTGGCATTGAATCGGTAGCTGATTTTTTTGGTAACAATAACGAATTGATGTTTGGTAAAACACCACCTTGAGCAATTGTTACATGACTTAAAAGACGATTGAGTTCTTCATCGTTGCGAACAGCTAATTGAAGATGACGTGGAATAATACGTGTTTTCTTGTTGTCACGAGCAGCATTTCCGGCTAATTCAAGAATTTCAGCACTTAAGTACTACAATAGAGAAATCAATTTTGTTTTAGATCAAAAAAATAAACAACTAAATTAATCTCACTTCAAGTACAGCCGCCAAATACACTGGTGAACCACCAGCAACTCGTTCACTGTAGCTTCCTTTACGTAAATGACGATGAACACGTGAAACTGGAAATTGAAGACCAGCACGAGTTGAACGCGATTTAGCTTTGCTTCGTGCCTTTCCACTACCAGCAGCCAATACACTAGCATTAGTTTTACCACGGCCTGACATTATTTTATTATTAATTATTATTAGTAATACAAGGATAGATAAACTCTTGAGAAAAAGTTTGAGATAAACTTAAAAGAAACTTTTCTTTTTCTATATATAGACATAGTACGCGCACACATCAATCAACCAATAGAAAGTCAACAATCGTGTCTTTCTATTCGTTCATAAAATTTGTCACTGAAATGGTCTATTTAAGAATACCTAGTGGCGCGTGTTTTTCTTCATATAATCGATTGTTCTTCGTTAAACAGCCGTTTAAACAAATTCAATATGCCTCCAAAAGCACAAACACCCTCAAAGGGTTCAAAGAAAGCTGTCACCAAAACCAGCAAAGGTGCCGCTGGACCAAAAGGTGAAAAGAAACAAAAGCGTCGACGAAAGGAAACCTATTCAATCTACATCTACAAGGTTCTTAAACAAGTTCACCCAGACACTGGTATTTCATCGAAAGCCATGTCAATCATGTAAGATAGTCTTATACAAGAAGTACAAACAGCTATTGTATTTTCTCTTGTTCAATAGGAACTCATTCGTCAACGATATCTTTGAACGTATTGCTGCTGAAGCTTCACGCTTATCGCACTACAACAAACGATCAACAATTTCATCTCGCGAAATTCAAACAGCTGTACGACTTTTGTTACCTGGTGAATTAGCTAAACATGCCGTCTCTGAAGGTACAAAAGCTGTTACCAAATATACAAGTGCCAAATAAATGGTTCCTTGTTTATGAGATGAATAATATCATGTCTCATTAGAAGAATCCTTAAAACCCAACAGCCCTCTTTAGGGCTACTTATACTATAAATTTTAAAAATATGGATTGGTCATAAGACAAACTTCTCGTATTTGCTGTTATTTTCTAATATTTAAAATATTTAATAACTAATTTTCACACAGCACTTTGATGGTAAATTGACCACAAAAAACATGATTTTTTGAACAACTCACAATTGAATAATTTTAAAAAATAGATTACTGGCATTTCTTTATGCACTGAATAATGACTCAAAATTTTTTCGTACGAGTAGATTATTGCATACATTTTCCTTCTTGTTTTTTGGAGATTAGAAAAAGAAAGCAGCGAATGAAATTTGTTATCCCGATTCAGTATACACGGATAAAGTCAATGCACAAATTTTCCCTCGCTACAATTTTTCCTTTAGATAGCTAACCGTTTTTTCGAATTGAAAAAAAGAAACGTTTCTATCGCCACATGACCGCTATGTAACCTGTGTTTGTATTTTTGTTTTTATTCTACATGCATCGATGCAGAATCATGTCATTTTTCGACAGTCCCATTACAACGATGTGCATATTTTCATGTTTTTAACAGATTTAATATGATTCTTCCGATTTGCAAAGCAAACGATACATTTTTTAATTTCAACTTAGTCTTTTCCGAGAAATAAATTTCATACGAACACTTGCAAATATTCAACAATTACTTTTACATAGAGAAAAAGAATTCTACGCAGTCGCGTCAGTGTGTTGCAACTCGATGCCACATATTTGAATTTAGAAAATGAAATATGTTAGCCCTAAAGAGGGCTGTTGGGTTTTAGTAATTATAAGAGAGCGATATTGATCATCCCTTTTTTTCACTTGGATCGTAATTTAAGCACGTTCACCACGGATGCGACGGGCCAATTGGATGTCCTTTGGCATGATGGTAACTCGTTTAGCATGAATAGCACACAAGTTGGTATCTTCGAAAAGACCGACTAAGTATGACTAGAATAGAGAAAAGTTAATTTTAAGATATCGACATATTCTTAAGTATATTCTTACTTCACACGATTCTTGTAAAGCCATAACAGCGGATGATTGAAATCGAAGATCTGTTTTGAAGTCTTGAGCGATTTCACGAACCAAACGTTGGAATGGAAGTTTGCGGATGAGTAATTCAGTCGATTTTTGATAACGACGAATTTCACGAAGAGCAACTGTACCTGGGCGGAAACGATGTGGTTTCTTGATGCCACCTGTAGCTGGTGCAGATTTGCGTGCAGCCTTTGTTGCTAATTGTTTTCGTGGTGCTTTTCCACCTGTTGATTTACGAGCGGTTTGTTTTGTACGAGCCATTGCTTATGTTTCTTAATAAACGTTTGAGAGATATGTAAAACGTGTAACGAGTTTAGTATACAGAAGAAACGAAAGGAAACGAACGCTCCTTATAAATAGGTTGGTCAGCTATATGCTATTGGCCAATTAAGGAAATCCTTAAGTAACCAATGAACACTATGAGTCTTTGTTGTCTTAATGAACCAATCGATATCTATATATGGAAGCAGTATATAAATGTCGGTTAAAATCGTGCTTTTCTTCACATTTCAACAAACCGTATTCTACATTTATTCTATAATAAATATATTAAACAATGTCCGGACGTGGTAAAGGCGGTAAAGGTCTTGGTAAAGGTGGTGCCAAACGCCATCGTAAAGTTCTACGTGATAACATCCAAGGTATGTCTTACTAATTGAACTGCTCGTTCACAGTAAATTAATTACTTATTTTTTTTTCTTTGAAAAGGTATCACAAAACCAGCTATCCGTCGTCTTGCTCGACGAGGTGGTGTCAAACGTATCTCTGGATTGATCTATGAAGAAGTACGTGGTGTACTCAAAATCTTTCTTGAAAACGTCATCCGTGATGCTGTCACATATACTGAACATGCTAAACGCAAAACAGTCACAGCTATGGATGTTGTCTATGCCCTCAAACGACAAGGTCGTACACTTTACGGTTTCGGTTCATAAGCGGTTATCTGCTTGCTTGGCCGGATGAGATGAATAACATCACTCTCAAAATCGAATAAAAAAACCACTAAAACCCAACAGCCCTCTTTAGGGCTAAACATTTTCTTTTTTAAATTCGAATTTGTGGATCGTATAATAACACTTGAATTCATACAGTTCGTTTAGAGAAAATTGTAGAAAATGAAATAAAAACTGAATGTTACGAATATAATGGTTTATGACGATGTGCACTAAAAGGTATCTACACAAAAAGAAAGGTATCGATTTAGAAGAAAGCTGATTACGATTTGTAGTGAAAGGAAATGAAAAAATATGTTGAATATGAAAAAGCCTTTAAGGAATGTATTTTGTTGAATCGAAGGAAAAAAAGCAGGATTTTCTTATCAAGTTTTTTTTGGAAAGAGAAAAAAAAGATTGAATATTAGTTTATGATTTAGAATGGTCACGAATACGGTGTTCCTAAGAAGTCAATTTAATTTCTATTCTTAATGATGCATTTTCACTCGTGAAGAAATGTAAAGTTGGATAAAGAAAAAACGTTTCATTCGATATCAGATAGACTTGCATACTTCATATTTTAAGTTTTACAATAGTCAGTAACAATGAACATCCACAATCAATTCTTTATAGTAATATTGTATAAAAAGATTCGCAAAAAATGTCGAAATCATATCAGTAGTGTTTGCGATTTCTTAATCTGGATGAAGGGAAGTGTAGAAATCTATGATAAAGAGGTAAAGAAACGTACAATAACTAGGAGTGTTTCCACTGTTACGCGTTTATGAGAAACGATATAATCAACAATCACAAAAAGTAACAAATGGTTACAAGAATTTTGTATGTGTCTGCTTGTTTCGTCACCATCTCAATCAATAAAAACAAAGTTGAATAGAATTTCGACAGCTTTAACACTAGAGATTTGTTTTTCTGAGTAAATCACGTTACTAGTTTCTTCAGAAAAAGCATGAAATTAAACTCGGTATCTTTTTTAGTGTTAATTTTCCATATTGAAAATATTTTTTCCTGAGAATGAATATGAAAATATTTTGACTTTCTTGGTTTAGATTTACAGATTTGTTTTTAAACAGATAAATACGCCCTTTATTTTGTCCCTATTGCGTATGAAATTTTATATTTGATAAAATGGCATTAATTAGTGATTAAAATACTGAATGTATCACTATTTTTTTCAATTATATGAAAACGAATTCGTCCATCTTCAAATCTCTATTGTGTAAGAGAACGAATCAGGTTTCATTGTTGACCCTCTACGCATATCTATCGATTGGATAGAACAGAAGGCAAATATGAATCGTTTTTTTTTCGAAGAAAGAAATGCAAAATATTGCTGTCCCATAAATCGATACAATGTCGAACGAGGATCCGGCAATAATACCCAAACAAGGTTATTGTCTAGTATTTTTTTTTGTTTTTCTATAATTTGTATGAGTCATTAATTTAGGATGGTTAAAAGTTAAATTGAATTCTCAAGCTAAATGGCATCGTCGATACTGTATTATTGATTGGGACAAAGCTATTTTATTTATAGCATGTAAAGCCGATAGAAATTATCGAGATTATATTAAACTTCTACCAAACATTTCAATTAATGAATACGAACCTTCTCATGACAACATCATTGAAATTAAAGCAGCGAGTAAGAAATATATTATAATTGTAGTAAGAGAATGTGATTTTATTTCGAATTTCAAAGATGAGACGCATTTAGTACAAACGGAATCAAAAAAAGAATATGATTGCTGGTTCTTAGCATTAAAACAAACTGCTTATAGTCGAGTTGGTGGTGGTAAGTTTGATATTTGAGAAAAAAATCTTCAAAAATTGTCTATTTTCGATTGATTTTATCATCGAATTATACAATTGAATTCGTCATAGCTGTTTCAGAATATTTCAATGTAAAACTAGTTGTATCTGAAGTTTATAAAACGAGCAATTTAGCATCTTTGATACAGAGAAGCAGAATTTTAGTAACTTAAGTTTGATAGAACTGAAAAACAAACATGAAGCTATGTCGGTATTATTCATTTAGCTATTTTTGGTCAATCATTAGAAGATACATATAAATATACTCTTGACAAAACATCTCTTGTGCCTTTAATTGTACGTCATTGCTGTAAGTTTCTTCTCGAACATGGCTCGACATTTGTCGGTTTATTTCGGTAAAAATCTATAATTATATATTTTCGAATAAAATCAACAACCGTCGAATGATTTAGAATACCTGGAAAACAATCTTCTATTAAAGAATTACGCGATATGTACGATCGTGGTTTAATAGTCGAACTAAACGATACACATTCGCCAGCAACCGTATCTTCATTGTTAAAAATATATTTACAATCATTGCCAGAACCAATAATTCCAATAAAAAATTTTGATGAATTTTTTGAAATTGGTTCAAGTTTTAAATACAATGCAACAAAAGATATTGATCGTTTAAAAATATTGATCGAAAAAACATTGTCAAAAACAAATTATGCACTTTTAGCATATATATGTTTATTTTTAAAAAAACTTACTGAACATGTTCATGAAACAAAAATGGATACTGATAATTTAGCTTTGACTGTTGGAAATAGTCTTATTAGAACATCTGAAATATTAGATCTTAATATGATCAAAGGACATAAGTAAAATAGTTTTGTTTTTGTTGCATTTTTCTAAGAACATCTCTTTCACTGTTTCAGTTACAATCTATTGCCATTAATTAAAGCATTTATTGATCATAGCGACTATCTTTTTTCAGTATGATTTCATTTTACACAGGGCAGTCAAAAAGTAATGGCAATGATACTTTAGTTTGTTATAAGAAGCTTTAAAAACCTTTCTTTCTATATAGTCTGACAGAGAAACGAATAATCTATTTTTCTATGCTATCTGATTGTACTTCAACTAATCTAATGATAATAAATTTTCGTTAAGACTTTTTACGTTACCATGTCTGCTGGATGACAACGGACGAGACATGAGTTTTCAGTCTCTTAATAGATTGTATCAACAGTCAAAATATACCATAAGATGTAGTGTGAAAAGCTCTACATTTTATATACGACCAATTATTCTCTGGTTAAATTGTTTTATTTTCAAAATACACAAAGGCTTGGCGGACCGAACTTTGGGCATTGCGAAAACTGGTATCACAGAATTTTCCCTTTTTATGAAGACAGTTACAATAAGCATTACTGTGAAGATTGTAGCGCTTGTCGCGCTGCATGTCGTGATGTATTTTGTTTTTGATAAAGTGTGTTAGATGATAAGACGATGAAACAAAAACATTCGCCCAGTGCTTTATCTAGGTTTCGTTTTTTGGAGGGGCTGCTGGCTAAAACATTTGTTGCCATATCGCTTTTTATGAAATCAACTGTATATTTTCGGGTGGGCGCCGCCCACCTGGCCCACACAATAGATAAATCACTGCATTCGTCATATATCAAAAATATTATCTATTTTTCGTACACTGTTAGTTAGAAAATAAATTATAGAGAAAGTAGAAGGATATTCAAGAAATGCCTATATGAATTCAGTGATGAATTTCTACTTTCTTGAAAATAAAATATTGATATTCAAGTTTGGATTTTATGCAGTAAATTAAATTGAATTTCTATTATTTGGAAAATCAAGCATTTTCTACATAATAGAAATTCGATGAAGGAATCATAAACATTTGAAAATGCTATAGATAATTTAAAGTCGATTTTCTACAAAATAGAATTTAAAAAAAAATTACAGTGTAGTCGAAATCTGATCGGCCAAAATCTTGCCAATTTTGAAAACAAAAAGTGCAACTAGAAAATAATTGGTCTTATGTAAAATGTAGAGCTTTTCACACTACATCTTATGGTATATTTTGATTGTTGATGCAACGTATTAAGGGACTGAAAACTGCAATGCGAACATACATTCAGTAGATATGGTAACGAAAAAAGTCTTAGCGAAAATTTATTATCATTAGATTAGTTGAAGTATAATCAGATAGCATAGAAAAGTAGAGTATTCGTTTCTCTGTCAGACTATATAGAAAGAAAAGTCTTTAAAGCTTCTTATAACAAACTAAAGTACCATTGGCATCACTTTTTCATTGTTCTATGCAAATCGAATCTTCTAGTCAATTTTTTTCCTAAATAAATTTAGACTAATTTAAATGAATCATCTGAACAAACTAATGAATCAACTGCAAAGTCCAGCGGATTTTCATCATTTTCTTCACTTTTATCATCTAATGAACAGCCGACTCGAGCTCGTGTACGTTCATCGTCAATGCCATCTATACATTGTCCAAGATTTTCATCGATGGACAGTGCAAATTTAAGTTATACTGATCCATCCGATAGTAAAGATGCGTATTATCATTCAAAATCACTGCTAGAAAAACAAACCAGTGATAAATCTGATCAATTAGAGAGTCAGCAATCTTTTACAACATGCTTTGAAAAAGATTTTTCAATAAATCAAGAACATAATGTTAAATCTTTCGATGATGAAAGTTCTGTACAAAAGCAATTTTCTAGTATTGGCGTGGGAAAATACGAGGAGAGAATTCGACCGCAATCAATGATAACAGAACAAAACCATTCATTAGGTAACGACATGATTTATTGTTATTACTTCAAAGAGCCTATAATAGTGAAATTCATGTCTCTATTTCTTCACCATTCTAATAATAATAAATTAAGAATTCTGTCTAGTTACTATTATCCGTTCCAGAAGTCAAGGCAGTCGGTTGTTTTTTGAATAGCGTTTGATAGGAATAAGATAGAGACCTGCAGTTTTCACTGTTTGATAGTCAAGACCCAGACGCATATGTTCATAAGCAAAATAGTTTCTAAGGAAAAATTTGAAGACCAGTTTTTTCAGAGGATCTTTGAAAAACCACTCTGGGTTTCTGGTAACTGTTATAGAGGTCTATAGATTTTCTTATATATTCGGAATCAGCACTAAAAACTGAGCCGATCAATACATATTTCGAATCTTTCACGAACTTTTATTTTCGTCGAGAAATTCACCCCTGTGGTCTCGCTCAGAGGTCGGTCAAAAAGTGAACTCCATCAAAATTCCATTTCGACAGTAGGAAGCAAGTTCCAAGTTTGTAGAATGCTATTAGAAACCAAAATGGTAAATGAATAATCAACAAAAACAGCATTTTGATGGAATTAACTTTTTGACCGACCTCTGAGCGAGACCACAGGGATGAATTTCTTTCTCGACGAAAACAAACGTTCATGAAAGATTCGAAATATGTATTGGTCGACTCAGTTTTTAATGCTGATTCTGAATATATAAGAAAATCTATAGACTTCTATAACAGTTACCAGAAATCCAAAGTGGTTTTTCAAAGATCCTCTAAAAAACTGGTCTTCAAATTTTTTCTTAGAAACTATTTTGCTCATGAACATATGCGTCTGGATCTTGGCTATCAAACAGTGAAAACCGCAGGTCTCTATCTTATTCCTATCAAACGTTATTCAAAAAACAACCGACTGCCTTGACTTGTGGAACGGATAATAGTCTGTGATTTATTACGATTGTGTCCCTATCCTACAGTGAAGTGATTTTCGTCGCATACATCTACATTATTAATCAACCGTATACTTAATTGATTTCTTCAGTTGAATGCCGACTGTCATCTTTCTAGACGTGTGAAATATATTTTATGAATAGAAAAAATTTAAAATTAATGATTACTCGACGATATTCAAAGATAATATAAAAATCGGGTAAAGCAACATAGAATAGTTTCTTTTTGAGTTTTCATGGATTTCTAAATGAGTTAATGCAAAATAATAGATTCGAAAATTGCTTAGATCCTATAAATAGATAAATCTAAAACTTTCCATAAAGCAAACAAATCTCTATAGATGATCGAAGTATTGTTTATCAGCGTTTTAAAAACTTCTATTTACTGTTAATCATCAAAGCATCTTAAAGTTTTCTCTAAATAGAAAATTCAAAACTTTTCAAGTAACATTTGTATATCCTAAAAATAAGTCGTTTTTCCTAAAACTTATATTATACCTGTGAGTTGCAATAATAATTTAGTCTTTTGCTGTTTTTTAATCATATCTTGTACAATGTAGATATATCCTCTCAATTATTATCAACAAGGAATATATCATCATCTATTCGTAAAACACAAAAAAAAACTTTTGTTAACAAGTTCGGTAGATATGTATTCAAATATCACTGGTTCAATATATAGTTCATCCGTGTCTATGATATACGTACGCGCGTTAGTGAAACTACTTTTAAAAAAGTAAAACGAATGAAAATGTTAATTATAGAATTCTTGAACGTTGACAAAATCATTCTCAAACTTTAAATCAAACATGACAAAAGCTTTTCATCCAAGTTTTTCTTCAACTGAAGCTATTCAACATTCAAATACAATTGATATATCATCTCCACTAGCAGTTTATCCATATGAAAAAAGTAATATTTTTAATTCCGATGTATTAACTGCTTGTTTAAAATCTTTACAAAATGAAAATCGTCTTCTGAAAGAATTAATCGATGAAAAAGAAACTCTATTAATTAACTTAACAAAAACATCTAATGAAGAACGTCTGAAATATGAAAACGAAAACGTCCAATTGAAACAAGCAATTAAACAATTACAAATCGAAAATTCTCAGTTTAAAGCTCGTCAGCAATCAAATAGTTAAGCAGTTTATTTTCTGTCTTTCACAACAAATTTTTTCTTGTGATATTTTTGTATAGTGTGATCAATAATCATTCTTTCATTTGTGCAAATAATCAACGTTACTTTTTTCATTCGATATTTTTTAGATACGAAATTTTAAAAATAATGTCTATAGTAGACAATAATAAAGTCGATACAATTGATAATCAATCAGATGATGCCTATGCTACACCAATTAGTCCATTGTCACCAAAAGAAAAATCGCCAGCTTCAAATGAACAGCAACAAGAGCAAAAGGAAGAATCTATTAATGAAATGCAATCACTAATACAATCATCGAATGATTTAACATTTCCATTAGAAGATGCATGGTCATTTTGGTTTTTTAAAAACGATCGGCAATGCGAATGGAAAGATAATTTAATTCTCATAACAACTGTAACAACAGTTGAAAGTTTTTGGTCTGTTTATAATCATTTGCAACTTGGCAGTCGACTTGGACAAGGTTGTGATTATTTTCTTTTTAAAGCGCATATCGTAAGTTTGAATCTTTTTTTTTTAAACTATTGATATTAATGAAAAGTGCGCTTTGAAAATAGATCTGTTCAAACTAGTTCCGACTCCCTTCCCATGAGAAGATCTCAACAATTGATTAAAGTACGTGAAAACCTCATTTGAAGCTGATAGCAAATGCTTCGATTCTTTGGTTTCTAATCAAGACTATGAACAGCTACGACATTCTTATAGATTCTGCGTTCACTACAAATGATTCAGATCTTTTGCTTATTACTATACCGATGATGCATGTTTACGGTACTTTTTTTTAAGAAAATACTTTAACTTTCCGTAGAGTTATAGATGAATCTGCCATTTTCTTACGGCAATATGAAACATTATTTGTTTTATAAAAATTCATTTTTTATGACAAAAAAAAACAACAGCAGTATAAGATCGCAAAATCTCATGTAAAACTATTCTCATGATATTTTGTCTCTGTGCAAAGTTTTCATAAAAATGTAATCTGTTCGATGCAATCAGCTCAACGTTCGAATACTTATGCTAAATTATGCTACATGATCTTGGAATAGAACGAAATGATTTCTCTCTTTATTTAGCAACCAATGTGGGAAGATCGGTTTAATCGTTCTGGCGGTCGATGGTCTTTAAATTTAAATAAAAGTCAACGAGCCACTGAGCTTGATAAATATTGGCTTTTTACGGTTGGTTTTAATAAATTCATTTCCGTCCATTCATCTGTATTCCGTTTTTAATAGCTACTTTCATTAATTGGTGACCAATATACAGATGATGCACAACATGTAAACGGTTGCGTTGTATCAATACGAAGTAAAGGTGATCGAATAAGTTTATGGACGAAAGATTGGAAAAATTCTGATGTTACAAAACGAATAGGGTAAAGAAATTCTAGCAAAAATTTTCTTCTTATGAAATTTTCTCTCTCTCTCTTTCGCGCTCTCTTGATTGCAGAAATCGATTTCGTGAAGTAGCGGATATTCCTCGAAATTTAGCTTTAATTTTTGAAGTAAGTGTCATATCGTTAAACAGACACAATGAAATGAATAAATCGTTTAGAGTCATGAAGATCAAGAGTCGAAACGTGGAGCAACATCGAAAATTCTTTTTCGAGCTTGAATGAATTTTTATTCTTCATATTGTTGGACTTTAGAATTCTGCTCGTTTTAATTTATCTTTTGTATGCGATTCTACCATACGGAAAAAAAGAAAACTTTTTCAATTCAATCCATGGGGTTTTTGGTTATTGTGTGTGTTTGTAGTGTGATTTGTTATTTCTTCATTATATTCATGTAAACGATTGGATCTGACTCGCTTTGATTAATTAAATTTGTCCTTCAACATTGTTGAATTTTCTTTTCTTTTCTTGTTTTGTGTTTTATTTAACGTAATTCTTTTAAAAAAAAAGACAATATTGAAAGTGAATATAACTAAACTATTTGTAAGAAAGACAATTTCTTTTGTGCTATACACAAAAAATGACGAAGAAATTAATCTTTTCTGTTGTTTGTTATTTTCTCGTTGTTGTTATTTAAATAAACTAATAAAATAAATCAAGAAATAATAAAACAGTAAACAGATGTCACATATTTTTTTGTGCAGTATGAAAATCGAAAGTACCAATTCTTGCGTTTTATTATGCAGCTGGTGCTTTTGCATTTTCAAGCATCGGCAAAAGAAAGTATACTTGAAGATAAGGTTTTCTCTCTCTCTCTCTCTTCCAAACACATATATACTCAGCCAAGAGCATAATACATTCATATGTCAAGTATGCTTATATAATCGAGTATTTCGATATTATTCGAAATTCCTGATACAGATACAGTAGTGAATACAATGCTGCCAAAAGATCTGTTCAATTTTGAGGTAGGAAGATATTGATTTATTTTTATAGAAATCTAAAACTAGACATTAAAATTAGCGTGTTCCTGAGAATATCATTTTTGTGAAATCAAGGCCATTGAGACAAAAATGAACTACTTGAAATATAAGCAATTGTGTACGAAAACAATTTAAATTTTCTTGGTTTCAATATCAAAAATAACTTTTTTCGGAATTTAGCTACTGAAGGCATCGGTATATTTTCAGCTGTTTTATCTTAGCATAACTGCGCTGAGTACATAAATGTGAAATCTAAAGCACAATGGTATTTTAATCATAACAAAATGGTCTTTTTTGTATTGTATATTAGAATCGTTTTAAAGAAATGAGTATTTTTTTGTACTGATTGGTTTATTTTGATAATCCCTACTATTACGCAGTAAATCTTACTCAAGTATTGTGAAAGAACAGCACATATCAAATATCTATCAGGATATAT